>WBNO01007824.1:34718-65299 GCA_013400575.1 Peucedramus taeniatus
AAAAAAAAAAAAAAAAAAAAAAAAAGATGCAGTAGAAAGAGAAAGAAGGGAAGGAAGGAAGGAAGGAAGGAAGGAAGGAAGGAAGGAAGGAAGGAAGTTTCATTAATAGACTCTAAACATTAAAAACCAGGAAATGGAACTGGGTGGAAAGCAATAACTTTCTGTATTTTAAATGAAGGGACTACTGAAACATGTTACATGTGTATCTTTACTGAACTTTGTTGCAGCCTGAATAGCTGCTAATCCTAAAGCTGCTAGCCCTAAAGTCCAGGGTAAGGAAGCAAAAAGTGCCTTTGCAAAATATCCACAGATGTTTTATTCAGCCATGCAGTGAGATGTTCATGGTCCCAGAGCACCCACATGTCGAGGGTCCAGGTTTCTCTCTGTACCCAGGGGTTGGGGCTGAACCATGCTCTTGGGCAGTACAAAGATGATGGCCAACAGGGGAATAGGGAGGGAGTGGACCAGGGACACAGGAACAGACATAGGAATGGGGAAGGAGCTGATGGGGTCTTAACAGCTTTTTGAGGGAAGCTTCTTGTGTCTCCCTAATTTATAGGATGCCCCCAGGGCCTCCACAGAATTTTTGTATTGATTCCAAAACCCTAAAACTCAAAAACACCCTGCTCCAGTGTCACATAGGGAAAAGCCAATACTTTTAGGAAGAATGTCTTGCATTTCTCTGAGGTCAGCCTTGTAGTAATGTGTGCTTCCCCTCATAGGTTCAGCTTGGAGCTAAAATCAACAAAAGCATGTATACCAAAACATAACTTTATCATTCCATCTGCATGGAGGCCAAAATAAACAGAGGGATATACTACTGAAATCCCCAAGCACTGTTGATACACTAATACATTGCAGTTACACAGTAATGTACTAATAAAAGCATCTAATCTGTTGTCTAATCTAAATTTAGCAGAAACAGTGCCCAGAAGCTTCCCACAATTAAGCCAACCAATATGTCTCACAGCAAATTTGTTGCCCCACCCACCATGTGAAAATACATGTAACTGAGCAAAACTGAAGACACTTTTCTTCCTGGTTTTATGATTCTCCACAAATTACAGTGGATACGCATCTATCCATTTTCATTGTATCTTTGTCCTTTTCCACTGATTAAAAAGGCAGGGATACTCAGGTCTATAGCTGAAGTCAGTAAGAGCACAGTGTGGTTAATTTATTTCCCAGGGGAGGACAAGAAGAGGAGTGGAATGAGGGATGCCTCCTGACATTTCTGTCTCAATATTGCTGCAGTGCAGCATGCCTACAGGGCTCTGGGGGAGAACATCAAAGTGATGCTGCTTGCTAGCTCTTGCTCTCATCTTTCTTTTCCACCTTGGACTTGCAACCTGTAATTTTGTGAGCAAACTAGATGTTCCCAGATCTCCCCTCCACGTACTTTCAAGATAATTATCTGTTCCAGCCTTTCCTCTTCCCGGAGGACCCACACTTACCTAATGAGCTAAGAAGGAGGCAGAATAATGCACTAATGACATTTGCTGAGAATTTTAAGCAGAGAAGAGCTAAGAAGCAGAATTGAGAGTGAGAAAGCACTTACAGAGGCTCAGTGTAAGTCATCATGACTCATCAGAACGTAACTAAAAGAGCAGTAGCAAATCGAATGGAGTATTTTCAGGACAGACACTGCTCATTTGCAGCAAACAAACAGACAAGAAGGCAGGAGGCTATCATTGATTTTAATTAGTGGTTCAATTATGACTAGCACATCAATTTATTAATTGAAACAGAAAGGCTCGTATCTGCTTAATCAGATCTGTATTTCTCTATGCATCAGTGTTCATTTCATCAGAAGAAACTTAGCTGGAGACTGACCTATTTGGAAGGAAAAAAACCCTAGAACACAAAAACCCCCTCAAAACCCAGATGTAATTAATGCTGCTGATGGTGTTGCATGCTTTAGAAAATGTCATACAACTCATCAGAATTATGGAATGGTTAAGTGAGAGCAGGGGAGGAACCATTGTCATATGTGGTTTCAAAGGAAGCTGCTTGCCAGTCCATGAGAGTCCACCTGCACAGGAGCAGGTCACAGACCTACCCACTCGGTTTCAGGAAAGCTGCTTTATTTCCTGGAATCACAGAATGGTTTGGGTTGGAAGAGACATCAAAGATCATCTAGTTCCAAACCCCCTTCCATGAACAGGGACATCTACTAGATCAGGTTGCTTAAAGCCCCATGCAACCTGGGCCAGAAAACTTCAGTATGGGAAGTTCAGTGCCTCATCATCCTCACAGTAAAGAATTTCTTCCTAATTTCTAATCTAAATCTACTCTCACTTTGAAGCCCTTCTTTCTTGTCCTATCATTATATGTCCTTGTGAAAAGTCCCTCTTCAGACTTCATGTAGGCTCTCTTCAGGTACTGAAAGGTCACAATTAGGTCATCCCAGAGCCTTCTCTTCTCTAGGGTGAACAAATACAACTCACCCTGTCCCCACAGATGAGATGCTCCAGCACTCAAGCCATATTTTTGGCTTCCCTAGAACTAGTCCAACAGTTCCATGTCCTTCCTGTGCTGGGACCCCAGAGCTGGATGCAGGGTTCCAGGTGGGCTCTCAGCAGAGCAGAGCAGAGGGGCAGAATCCCCTCCCTCCCCTGCTGCCCACACTGCTTTGGATGCAGCCCAGGACACGTTTGGCTTTCTGGGCTGGGAGTGCCCATGGCTGGGTCATGTCCAGCCTCTCACCCACCAGCAGCCCCAAGGCCTTCTCACAGGGCTGCTCTCCATCTGTTCATCCCAGCCTGGGCTGGCAGCAGGGGTTACCCTGACCCAGGTGCAGCATCTTGCACTTGGTCTTGTTAAACCTCATGAGATTCCCATGGACCCACTTCATGAGCTTGTCCAGGTCCCTCTGGATGGCATCCCATCCTTCAGGTGTGTCAGTGGTGGTATCTGTATATTTACTGAGTATGTAATCCATCCCTTTGTCTGTGTCTATGTCAATGACCTCTTCCTTCTCTTCTTTCTCTTTCCCTTCTCCACTGCTGTAGTCACACCATCACAGAAGGCCGCTGGGTTGGTCAGGCAGGACTTGCCCTTGGTGAAGCTGTGCTGGATGTCTTGGTTCACCTTCCTGTCCTCCATGTGCCTAAGCCCACCCTCCAAAGGGCTCTGTTCCATGACTTTCCTGGGCACACAGGAGAGGCTGATGAGTGGATAGTTCCCAGGGTCTTCCTTCCTATCCTTTTTTAAGATGAGACAATATCCAATATCCCGTTTTTCCAGTCACTGGGGACTTCTGACTCTTATGGCTTTTTGAGTAGAATGAGCAGTTCATGTAGAATGGCTTGGCAACTGCATTAGATAATTCCCTCAGAACCCTAGGATGCATCTCATTTTTGTGGCTATAAAAGTCTGAAAGCTGAACTAAAGGGCTAAAGGGGCTGAGTCCAACACCACAAAAAAAAAACATGATCTGTTACCAGGTATTTTCCCATTTCCAATATACGGAATGTTACGTCAAGACTCATAGAGAAACTTAATTCCACGAGGTAGCACTGCTCTATTGAAATACCCTTATGGTTTAAAGTGTATGTGAAGAAAAAGGAAATCTGGGTTTAAGAATTACTGGTTTGTGAGTGAGGTGGGGTACTATATGAATAGTGCAGTGCAGTGATGTGGTAACAACCTATATCTCCAGAAGTGAGGTGAAACCATTCTACTTCATGTGGGTACTGGGAGCTTCAAACCCTCAGAGTTTAGAGGGTTTGAAGCTCCCAGTACCCACATGAAGTAGAACCCTTAGAAGAGTTCAGAACTCACTGAGATTTTTGCACAACTAACTCAAATACTTGACAATGATGTTAAAAAATAAAGCAAGAAAAGAGCCACAAAATTTCTCACACTATTAATGGCAAATGGCAATGTTAACTTTATCAGTTTCAGGCCCTTCACTTTCTAAGTGTGTAGTTGAAGATACATGTGCTATCCATTGGTTTTATCTCTTCTTCTTATCGCTTATTGGTTTTATCTCTTCTACTTTCTACTCTATCTGAATCATATGAATTACTAGTTATTAAGTTGTCAAAAGCCCTTTTTTATATTGGAGTCTATATTTAGAACTAATTATGTTTTTTCAAGTAGCATGATAGGCACTTTTCAGCACTGATCACATTAAGAGACTCTATATAGGCATTTGGAAAGTGTTTAAGCCAACAGAAAGATAGGAGTAGGCTGAAACATCCCAGGAAGCCTTGATCAGAGCTAAGAGCTTTAGCAGGTTCAAGAAGGCTTTTGGGTACAGTAAATGGATTTTTAAGTTGGATCTTACTTCCCCTACTGCATAGACCAGAAGCAGCTAAACAAAAACCCCATATTCATACCCAGCAGTTTCTTTACAAAGATAACTTTTCCTACATGTTTGAAGATGAAATCTTACATCTCCAAATCCCTCACAAATAAAGCATTCAAAGCTATATGGGATATATCATTATTTTTCAGCTCTAACACCATAGGACAATGTGGATCTCTGTGATTCTTGATTCATGATGCCAGCATGTTACAACTTATGCATAGCCAGAAGACATGCTTTTTTCAATATTAATTCAATCCAAGAATTTTGTGACTGATTCAAAAAAGTCTATGAGACCACAGATATTGGAAGTATGAGCAGGTGTCCAAGGGATACAGAGTATGGGAAAAAGCCATAGTGTCCAGCGATGCACATGGACAAAGCTTAGTCCTGCTCCCATCAGGACTTGTATGATCTAGAAGACAACTCAAAAGCAAACCCAAAAATCAGAAAACTGCAATTTATTATACAGAATGTTAAAAAATTCACTTCTAAAGAGTAAAGTTTAACCAGACATGAGGAGTTCTCAGGCAAAATTGAGAAAAACAAACTATAAAGTGTTGTAAAAAATTGGTCCCTTTGTGATAGGGAAGAATGATGTTCTGACTTCATGTTATTAGAAGGTTATTTTATTATTTTATAATACTATATTATGTTAAAGAAAACTATACTAAACTATACTAAAGAATAGAGAAAAAATTATTATAGAAGGCTAGAAGATAATAATAAAAATCTCGTAATTCTTTCCAGAGTTCCGACACAATTCTTGTGACTTTTAGTCAGTGATTGAAAACAACTTACACTAGAATCCAATCAAGACTCATCACTTCAAGTAAACAATTCCGAACACATTCCACATAAGTAAAACATAGGAGGAACAAATGAATAAAGATTATTTTCCCATTTCTAGACTTTACTACTTTTTCAACTTCCCAAAATAAAAATCCTAAACAAAAAATTATGTTTGGTGAAATGTAAAAACCACAATAAAGAGCCTGTGTTTTACAATCATTTTCCTTAAAGTGGAAACTCTTCACAGTGCTCAAGAGAAAAATGGTAGATATTAGAAGGGAAATTATCTGTAGGTATTTTCATTTTAATTTTCCTGGAAATCTTCAGTCAGCAGCATCACAGAGTGTATCCCTCTAATTTCCCATAGAAGGCCAAATTCTGCTAATATGGAAAAACCTTTGCCTAGGGCATTTCCCCTGTGATCTTTCTTCAAAGCTAGGGGAGAGAATTCCTTGCAATGAATTGGCTGCTCTGCTCCATACAGATTCAAGCTGAGTTGGCAGCTTAGTATTTCAGCCATTCAAGCTCTATGGCTTGAGTCCCAGCACTGTGAACTCATGGACTACAATTTCTGGCCAGCAGTTCTTGCTGTTTGACACCAAATCACTTTGCCTTACTCTTTGGTTATTTCCAATAAGTGTTTTGTGGGTTTTGTCATTTGCAGGACAGAACAATAAGATTTATATAGATAATTTCACAAGCTGTACGTTTTCCTTGGCAGGAAGGTTAAGGGCACTGGGCTAGCTGCCTGACGGAGGCAAGAAGCACATGCTAACTTGAAATACTGGATGCCCAGTTACCACACATCTAAAAAGGAAACACCTAATTCTAGAAGACAGCCATGAAGACAATGTCACAGAAAGACCTACAAACTTACACAGCAGTGCAGGAAAGTTCAGTCACTTCATGTGAATTTGTAGCAAGCCTTACTTTCCTCAGTGGGAGAAGGAAGAGACAGGGAGCTGGTCTTTGGCCAGGCTCCTTCCTAAGGCACCTGCCACTCTTGCAAGATGTCAAACCCAAGTTACACATTTCCTGAGCTTGGGCACTGAGCGAGGCTATCCCTTGCTGGAGCTCCTGACCCTCTGACTATTGAGAAAGCTGCCCTGCAGAGTAATGGCCCTGCAACTGCTGTCTGAGGCTGGATCCCTGTGTCAGCATTCCATTCCCTTTCACAGCTGGACAGCATGCTCTGACACAACCACAGGAGTGTCCCTGCTGCAGCTTGGCTCTGCACAATCGGCATGGGCAATGTCAATTCCTAGTGACATTGGCAGAAGACAAATGTTTAAGAACTTACAGTTTTCTTAAAAGTCTTGGGGATATTTAAGAACAATATACTTTCACCTTGCAGTGTTTATGGGGCTTGACTACTTGCCCTAATTCCTAAAACTCTGAATTTGTTATTTTTAATACTGCGAATGGCAGAATTGTCATCCAATTTAATATCTGTCACAAAAGTCCAAGTGGGAAAGCCAAAGTCCTTACCTTATCCCTGTGAATATTATGATATAATAAATGTCAAGATTGAAAAATGGAGTAATGCTTATTTCAAACCTATTTTAAGAATTACTGATTTCCCATTCATGCTAAAATTTCACTCTTTAACAATTGCATTTGGACCCTCGTTAAGCAAATACGATAAGCACAATTCTAATACTGTGCAAACACATAGCTCCATCTTGTGCAACAGAGTCATCAGTCCCACTGCTTGCTGGACTGCAGTCTTATTTTCTAAGTCAACATCACCCCTTTAGAGGTGCTATCACCTATTGTTCCTGAAGCTTGGTTTCTCACTGGCATATCACAAGTAGATTCACTCTGCATGCCTGATGTGCACTCTGTTAGGAAAGAAAAATCCTACTTCTTTTTGTTTCTGCAGCCTGTCAACCCACAGTTCTCACAGGTATCAGGAAGGCTTGATAATATCCCAGAGTTTTTCAAATTTTGTACATTTAAAAAGAAAATCAGCTATTTTGATCACTTGAAAAGTGATTTGGAGGTGTTAATAGAAAAATCATAGCCAGTATATATCTGGAGTGCAAATGGAAAGGATGCTGTAGCACTGAGGTTCCTTTTTCAGGTAATTAAAAATTAAATTGGCACAAAATTCCTTAATTGTATTGTCATTGGGAATGGAGAACCTCAGATATCTACAGAGCTGTCCTTTCAGTAGGTAGTCTGCATTCTGCTGGACCGTTTTTAAAGATATTCAAGCTGCCATTGAGATAAAAATCTAAAGTTTAATCATGATTCTTTGAACCCTCTCCAATCTTCTTGAGATTATTGGAAACAAAGTAGCTTTGCACTTTGTGTGTTCCTGTTTCTATGTGCTTCATGCTGGACCAGAAAAACCACAAAAACAATTTATCTCAGGCAGGGCTTTAAGTTTTCTGGTTTTCCAGGAAACTTGATGCTTTTTGACCCTTTATACTTACTGGAAACCTTATTTATGTAGTACTGCTTCTAATGAAAGGCTTTACAGCTGGCATGGGAGGGCAGAGGCAGCCACGATTTCGCACATCATCAGATAATGACTTCTGGACTCTGGAAAAGAACACCTCACCACAAAAGACAAAGAGTCATTGTCAGGTTCAAATTGATCAAATTAATCAGAAACTTTTATATAATGGATGTGAACCTGATTATGATTCTTAAAATGCTGTGGTTTTCTAAGCAAGTGTTCTTGTTTCAATATTTTTGTAATACTTGTCTTTACAGAGGAATCAGAAGTACTAAAATAGGAAAACAGGAAAATTGACTTTCCTCCATATGATTATAAGCAATTTCCAGCCAGGGAAGACAAAGGTTAACACAAAGACTGCATAGGGCATCTGATGACAAAGTCCTTCTACTTTAAAATAAATAATTAAATAAACATCCTTTCATCTCTTATGTTCCTTTCATTTCCCACCACATATGAGGCAAAAGCAGGGGACTGATAATTTCTAGGAGTGTTTTGCTACTATTTTTTTTTTTTTTCCTAAGTAACCCTCTTAGACAGTCAGCTGGCCAAACTAGTGTTAATATTTCACCTCTGTTCTTCCTGGGAAAGCCAATGCCCTGAAATTTTCATGTTGTCTGTTTGTTTTTAACTAGTGCCTGACTGAGGCTGAGAAACCTAAATATGTGTAAATAAAATAGCATATTTCTGTATTTCTATGCTCAAAAACACCATGTTTCATATTGAAAATAAATGAGTTCTGACATGACTGTTGCCAAGTGTTTGAAGAAATTCAGAATATCACTTTCCCCAACCAGAAATTTTCTCTCTTAGTTCAAAGATCGTACTTGTGGTCAGGTTTGTGATAAGATCTGGGGTACAAAATGCTTTAGGCATTTTGTCATTTTTGGATGAGCATTTAAGGCTAGACTCTTGTTCAACTAAATTGCTGATTTAGCAAAATTTTTGATTTTTACTTGAGCATTTACTGCCCTTGTTATCAACACATCCATACCCAACATTGTTGTAGCTGTGGAAAATGCTGCGAGGTCAGGTCTGTTGAGGTTTAGCTCTGTGCCATTTGTTTTTACTCGTCATAGTCAGGATGAACAAACCTAGATCAATCTACAGCAGCGTGGAGAATGACAGCTAAAAAATCTAGTATAGATGTGACCTGTCAAGGAGGCACTCAGGAGTCAACTTTCCCAAGTAACAAATTATGAATATGTATGCCAGGTTGGGGGTGCATAACCAAGTGTAGTTTAGCTGATGATTTGATAATTGAGCAGATTGGGTACAATATAATTGCTTCAATCTCCCTCTTTAAAATCAAGGTGGAAATGTTTTGATTCACAGCTGCTGTGAATCAAATGATGATGGCAACAAGCAGCAAGTGACTAAGCTACAGACACGTGGTTGTATTGATTGCCTGCACCCTACTGCTCAGAGACCACACAGTGAGACAGGACTTTGCAGTGTGCTGCTTGGTTGACCCCGGCTGCTTCCCTCTTGCATACATGTAGTGTCTACAGTGCCTGAAATTTTCAAAATGTAATTTGCACAAAGGCATGTCTACAGTGCCTTAATAGTATCTGCGATTGGTGTCAGAAGAGAGCCACTAAAACAGTTCACAGTCTGGTATACATACATTGCTTCATTTAAGAAAAGGCTCATACACTAAATTAGTGACAGTCTTATTTGGAAAGCAGGGTAGGTAAATATCAGATGCATCTGAAAACTATTAAGAAAAAGACACCATATATAGTGTCTCAGTGAGATGAATGTAATTAATCATTCTTTTCTTGTTTTATGAGGAAATCATATCATCCACACATATTCAGCCCTCTCCTCCAGTCGTGTTATTATCCTTAGATTTTGACTGTAGATAAGAATGGGCAGACTGCTGTTGTTTAATTTATACAGTATCTTCCTCTGTTCATCCCACATAGTGCAAAAGTCATTTAAGTGTCAAGTTTTAATAATGTGCATTTGTATTCAACTCTCCCAGAAACTGCAGATCTCTTATTCAAGCTTGGTCTGTCACGAATGTAACCATGACTGCATTGGAACATGAGCCTTACACAGGCATAGAACCAGGGAGTGTAGAACAGTGTAGCTATGAAAGAATATAATATCATCATTTTTCAATAAAATGAGCTGAACATAAAGTCATATGTAGGCTTCAACCATCCTCCTTCTACCTCTTTGGAATTTTTTTCTCCTCACTTAACCTTGTACTGACCTGTTGTAGTGTGTTTTTATGGTTTACCCATTTACTGAATTTCCCCTATTTACTTAAGTTGGTATGTTCTATGTACTCCCTGTTTCCCTAATGGTTTGCTCCAAAATTGTTTACCACAATTTTTCCTGCCTTGCCCCATGTCAATCTTCCCCAGTTTTGTAAAGTCATTCCTCAGTCTCCACCCTGGCCCTCTGTCCCTCGACCTCCCATCCCCTTCGTCCAGAACCTTCCCTAGGGGGCGTCAAGTGATTGGGCAGGGGCCAGGTTCCTCCCCCCAGATGTACCTTAATTTGTCAGCCCCTGTGTCTGCTACCCCGTATTCCACGCCCCCAATTATCCCTATTGGTTGGTTGGCGATCCCCTCCCCTGTTACCTCCCCCCCTTAAAAGCCGGTGCACTCTGTGTGAGTGCTCTTTGAGGCTGGTTTCCCCTGGAGTTAGGAGCTCCCTCTGAGCTCCATAATAAACCTGGATTACAACCCCTGCAAGGAGTCCTTCTGTCTTCTCCTCCACCGTCGTCAGCACAGTCCATCTCCTCCGAGGGTGAGAGCCCCAGCCGCCCTCCGGCACACGTGTGCGCTGGAGAGTGTCCCCCACTGCTCGCAAGCATCGGGAGCTGGCTGGGAGTGGTCTGGGTGACCGCTAGGTGAACATGCCGCGACACTGACCCTACCTTTCCCAAATGCATTTTTGGACTGCCTTTTTATTCAGTCATACCTTCAGGCTAAGGAATGGGAATATTTATTCTATAAATTTATATCCATTTTCATATTTGTATAGGATAATAGCACTCATTCTCTGAAAAAATGTTTTTAATTCTATAAGAGTACAGTCAGACAAATTAGTTTCACACAAATGATGATGAGCAGGCAGACAGGTAGGTAGCTACTCCAGAGGATCCTTGTGCTTGGTATTACAGACTTTGACTGAAAAACCATAAAAAACCCCATGCAATAATTGCTCTATCTACCCTGCTTTCGCTCACCAAGATGACCACAAATTGAGGAGAAAATATGCTGCTTTTGAATATATAACCTTTAACTCTGAGCTAACCCTTATCTGCAACCCCACTTCAGAAAACAAGAAGTCATCCTTCTCATGTCTACATTTGGAATGTCCACTTTCAGGGGTATCATCTGCTCATGGCTCTGTGCAGCAATGTTCCCCTTGGCACACATATGCAATGGTGTTTCTGCTGAAGAACCACCTGAATCTGGTGGAATACTCAGAGGCAATTGCCACATCTGGATAGCTGCCTGCAGAGTGTGGTGGCTATAGAAATTGAATTATCCATCCTTCCTAGAAACAGTCTGGCTGGCAGAGACCAAGGAGCAGTGACATAAAACGTGCAACAGCCTCTTGTGTATCTCTTGTGGCCGCACATAAGGCCTCCATTCTCCTCAGCCCAGGGATTTTCAGTACTTTTGATGTACATTCAGATGAATACAGAATTAGAAAATATCATAAAGATTACCCATTAAAACTTTATTTGAAGAGTCAGCCTTTTCTTTTCTGAAAAGATTTTCAAATCAGCCATTCAATATGAAGTCCCTTAAGAAGAATTCAAGAGGTTTTATCATAAAATATTCTGCATACTTACACAAACTTTGCCTGCATACACTTACATGTTGGAGGTTTGCTCTTCAAACATCAACTGCATATGCCATAGTCTTATTGTTCCCCAAAAATATATTTTTCCCTTTTTTTGAGTACATCTGTATTATTGATGTTTTAATATATTTTGGTAATACTGCCTCTGTGGTTAAGGGAGATATTTATGTGTTCCCTTGGCATGTTGAGCAGAATCCCAATGAATCACATTCCTCCCCTGCTTTGAAACACCTAAGAATGAATATGACAGTACCAGGAAGGTAACGAATTCAATTTCTCCTTCATGTTCAACACTGCACAGTAAATCATGGAACAGTTAGTCATCACAGAAGGGAACTGGCAATAAGAGGATGTTATGCATTTACTACCTCTCTTTAATTGTGCATTATATCCTCTGAATGTTAGCTCACTGTCTTTTCAAAATAATTCACTTTTTTTTAAATTACTTCCATCACTTCCTCTTTTTTTTCCACCCTGATGAAACTACTTTGCATTGATAGTGTGTATTTAACATTTATTACATAGGCCAAACATTATGACAGGAAGGGTTTGTAATTAACCATGTTATGTTGTTTAGATTTGTATTTCTTCAAAAGATGCTGTTATGCAGCACCATTCCCTATAAACCTTTGCAATATAGTAATAAAAATATTTAAGTCTGAGAGAAAAGGGGAAGTGTCAGATCATTAATATTTTCTTTTAAGTCAAGGTGGCATTTAACCTAAATATGAAGTAGTCAGGTCAAGTCACAGAGCTATCCCTTGTGAGAAACTGCTTAATAAAGCAGCAATTCTTGCGTCATCTTTCCTTGCTTTTACTTCAGCCTACCCCATCCTTCTGTCCAGTAACAATTCTGGGTAGTAGCACTTTTCAAAGGGACATGCTAGGATTCAAGCGCTAACTTGAAGTTTCCAGAACACCCCAGAAACCATAGCAGATGGCAGCACTCAAGAATAAATGTGACTCAGCTTACACTGCTACTGTGGCCAAATCTAAGACTGTAGCAATTGCCTCAAGTCATAGGGGTAAAAATCTTAATGATGAAAATGGTGATGTAATGATGATGATGATGATGATGATGATGATAACTAGGTGGTCTAGAGGAGGAAATTCACAAGTAAAGTTCAAACTCATTCATAGAAACATGCTAATAAATCCAATCATACTGCAGAAAAGTGCAAGTCAGCAGCACAGCACAGCTCAGTGTAGATGACCAGGAAACAGTGACCATTAATTAGGGTTGAACCACAGGGTTTCCTATATAAACTTTCCACTTCTGC
The DNA here is from genome assembly GCA_013400575.1 of Peucedramus taeniatus. Taxonomy (NCBI): domain Eukaryota; kingdom Metazoa; phylum Chordata; class Aves; order Passeriformes; family Fringillidae; genus Peucedramus; species Peucedramus taeniatus. Next base: position 47,398 of record WBNO01007824.1, read on the forward strand.
AGCTAAGCTACCAATTAAAGTGGGGAAATAAACCAGAAAAGTAGAAAATACAGCACAGTGACCATTTGCAGATGTGAAACCTGCTGTGACAGGGAATAATGACTGAGAAAAAGAAATTGTTATGGCAAGATGCTGAATTAGAGTACGGACATCATGCCCATACTCTAAAGGTATGTTTTGGAGGCAAAGTACCAGAAGTTATTAACTGAAACCAGAAAACTCAGTTCTGCAGCAAATATCTCATGATCAGTATTAAATTCAAAGTGAATAAAACAAAGCCTCAGTAAACCAAAGTTAATTGTTGAGCCAAGTTCACATATCAGTATCCAGACATATGTGATCACTAAGACTCACATTTTTATCTCAGTCTTTTTCTTTAGTTCCAATTGCTTATGTGCAGAAACCACTTTTCTTGAGCTTATATTCAATTTAAAACCTGGAATCACATAATTTTTGTAATATTTGTCTATATTTTATGTGCCTGTAATCTGTTTATTTATTAAATGGGTGTGCGCAAAGTTCATTAGGGGCCATATGCAATGAGGACGGGTTCTTTTGTATCTGATTTTTACTTCTGTAATACTAAAATTGCAGTCTCATTTAGCTTGAAAATTGCATGCATAACGCTGAAATACTTCAGGTTTATTTGACAGGGCTTTTTTTCCCCTGATGATTGGAATTTTTTTTTAATTCCTAGGTAATTAGGGCAAGTTTCGGTTCTTCTTCATGTTACAGTAATTCTTGCTTAGCTATAAAATAGTTTTATATATATATGTATATATATTTTCAATATAAGTGGCTCAGGGAGCATTCTCAGTAAAGCAGAAATGTCCGCTTTTTATCCTTGTTAGACAACTAGGTGGGAAGCTCTGTTTGGAAAAGGCATACCTTCCCTCAAGTGATGTGATCCTCTAAAATGACCTTGTTTATTTGAATCACAGGATCACATCTGGCAACAGGAACAAGGAATAGAATGCTAGGAGTCTTTCAAAGCAGGCAGGGCCACTACACAAAGAATTTATGGCTTAGGCTTTGCTAAGGGTACCAAGGAAGCTAGACTCATTATCACTGTCTGAAGTAAAATTTTGAAAAAGTGGGTTCCCACGGGGTCCACGTCAGCGCAAGCCATTGACAGTCTTGCAGTGTTTTCCAAACTTTTGCAAAAGTGATTTTAAATGTGGGAATAATTTTAAAGGCAGGTTAGAACTCCATCACCTATTATATTTTCTCCTAATTTTGCAGTCTAAAAGAAAGCAAGGGAAGGTGTTTGTGTGCCAAGTCCCTCTGATATGATTGCATTGAAGCCATAGTCTTACTATTCCTTTTATACAATACAGTACTAGAGAAAAAGTTGGAGGGTTTGATTTGTATGGGGGAGTATGATTATGAATTCTTTCTCTGAAAGCATAATAGAGATTTTTTTTTAATACGTTTTTTCTTTTTAAATCAATTTCAATTAAATTGGAGGAGAAGGTCAGGAAGAAAAACATACCAATATCAAAGAGGATTCAAAAAGTACTTCTAGGAAATCTGCATATAAAGTCCAGCCAGGGAAGAGGAGGGAGCATAGCTCAGGTTCTAGCTTTCATTGGTGCTAAAAACAGTTGCAACTGTTTGCAGATAGCATCAACAACTTTATGCATATGGTCAAAACATTGCTGGATTGAAGACACTCAATTATCAAGTTTAAAATCTGCTTTTTCAGTTTACATAATTCCTGAAAATATTTACCTAGTAATAATCTGTGTATGTACAAATCATAGGATCCTTGCCTTCCTCTCAGATTCCATCAAGGGCAACCTGCACTAAAGTGAATTGAGCAGATTTTCAGGTTTAACAACCCACTATGTTTGCAGTGACAGATTTCAAAACCAGCAATGATCTATCCAAAAATATAAGTAAAACTTAGTTGTTTATGGTTTTCTAAGTCTTTGTAGGTGTTTGTACTCTTTATCTCAAATTCAGTTGCCTGTTTTACGTGATTTGGAACAAGCCTTTCTCCCAGTATTGCAGAGTTGGATCTTAAAATAGGCCAACTCCATGATAATTAGTATTGGAAGTTACCTCCCTGTGTTAGGTAGGTCTGTATTAACCTAGAGAAAGAGGCTTACGGTGCTCCTGGATTTTTCTGGTCCATTTGCTATCTAAAGTAGGGTCAGTACCATGTAAAATGTGGAGCTAGTGGTGGGCTCTATGGGAGGATATTAACGCATTGCTCTGATATTAAGATATCTGAACATGAAACTCCGGGATCTCAATTAATGTCCAGTCATTTTTTGAAGTCTGAGTTACTGAAGAAGACCTTATCTGTTATCTGAACACCCAGATCATTCCTAGGAAGGAATGGAAAACTACAGCAGATCCCACTTCACTCAAGGGAATAGGCCTTGAGTGAAGACCTATAGTGAAGTATCGCTGGTCACCCATTTGTCCTGGGCTCAAATGTCTGGAAAGATGCTAGAACAGTTTTTCCCACAACACATTTCTCAGACAACAAAGGTAAACACTATTGCTGTTTTCCCAAAAGAATTTTTCAGCATACACTTCTTCTATTTATAAACATTCATGAAAATAACCATGAGGACCAATAGGTAAAATGCATGAAAAACCTTGTTTTGAAAACTCTTCGAAGTAATACAACATGAACTTAGTATTTTTATGCTGCAGGAAATCAGATGGACACCACTTTTGTTCCCACAAAGGGGACCCTGAGTTTGGGGAGGTGTTACTTTAGTCTTTGGTCATTGCACGAGAAGTTAAAAGCCTTAAACAAATGAAAGCACAGCATGTGGTTGTATAGCCTGAGGGACACTAATCTGCAGTTACCACAAAAACCCCAAAAGTTCTGGGAATGCATCAGGCCATCTAAGGACCAGGTGTCAAGACTGATAGCCATTGACTTTGGTAGAGAAACACAACAGCATCCTCCAAGACCAGTTCTTAGAAAATGTGTCAGATTTTTAAGTGTGGTAAACAGAGATCCGGGCGAGACCGATCATCTAGGAAGGGAGCAGATGGCACTGGGGTATCCTGGCAGAGGCAAGATCACATGCTAATGAGTCTTTTAAAAACAAGAAGGGATCTGGGAATGGGCAGATGGAGCAGTGTAATGGCTGGGAGTAATATGGGAAAAGACGGCTTCATTTTAATTACTAATTTTTTAATTGAGAGTATTACAAACATGAATCAGGTGGGACTGGGCAGTTGTGAAAGGACATCTGGGACAGGATAAAGGATGGCAGAAATTTGGGAAGAAAAAGAGGAGTGCTGCTTTGTGAGGGGGTTTGACAGCACTACATGGTATCTGCCCAGGCCTGGAAGCCAGCTGGGGACTTCTCCCCTCTGCCTCGAAGACACTTTTTTGTTTATTCCCTGGGTGAGTATGCTGGGCCAAGTGTAGATAGTGCCAGTCAGACAGTGCTTCTCTTCTGCATGTGTCATGGGGCAAGTCCCCGTGCAGATGCCACACACGTGGCTTCTGTGCACTATAGCCACTGAGAAAAATAAGCACAGGAGAAAAGGTGAAATTAGGATTGTGTTCTCTTTATGCTTTTCAACTACTCATGCTATTCAAATATTATATATATATATATATATNTTAAACAGCAGTATATTTTTTGTTTTATCACCTTGTTTAATACTCGGTAGAAATAAAATGTCATTATTTATGTAGTGTCTTTATATCCAAGTTTACTTAGGGTTTTATGCATTTTATAGGAAATATCAGATCACCATCTGATGTGTCAGCCACACTCTGAGAAATTAAAACTGAAACTTGTCATGTACTTGAAAACCTCAAAGGTATGTTTCACTGGTGAATAGATAAAAATCTTCTTAAAGGATAGCAAGCAAATTGGGTCAAGATATCTTGGCCATCATGGATAACAAAGGTGTTCAATGCCACCTCTCATGAATTCTTAATTGAAATGCAGATAGCTCTAAAAACCAAAAAAACCTTCTCAATCTGTAGAGTATTTCTTCAGAGTTACACCTTGCTCCTAATTTTAAAGTGTATAAAGATAGTGAAAAACGGTATATTTTTTGCTTAATATTTTTCTTGGTGCTCATATTACATTTAAAATCAGAATAAGGTGATATTTAGAACACTATTCTAAAACTATTTGCATGAAGAGATGTGGACAGAGACTTCAGAACCCTGGGTACTGTGCACAGGCTGATGAGTCCATAGATTTTTATAGACATACATAGATAAACACATACAGAAAGTACGAGTCATCAGTTACAGGTACTGTTGCCTCCTGAAAGGAGTTTTATGAATCTCTTAAGATCACTTAACCTGAACTTGTGACATGAACAATTCTTTTTGTACCAACACAGCAGTGATAAGCATTTTTAGACAGGTGGAGTAAAAAGATGCCAAAGCCTTAAATATCAATAAATTCACAGGATTTATTTCAGTTAGGGACCATGCCTGTGTTGATGCCTTTTCAGTAATATAGCTGCTCTTTATTTAAAAATATTTGCATTTATAGCATATGCAGAAGGAAGTTTTAATTCAGTTGCTCCAAGGTGACACAGAGTCTGTATTAGTCCTCAACTAAACCGCTTTATAAAGTATTTAAGCCAGTTGCACTTAAGAGGGGCAAATTCTCAGCGTCATTAAAGAGAGATTCATAAAATACTCTAGTGAGGTCCAGATTTGCTCAGACCCTGCCATCTGAACTGTGTGGTCAAATGGATGTAGTAAGTTTTCTATTCTTTGATTTTGACTGAGTGTTGATATTCTGTGCCTTTATCACTTTCCAAACCATTAAGCTGAAGACATTGCAATAAGAGCTGAGAGGAAAAAAGGTAAGAAGAACAAAGAAGGTTGCTGACCAGTTTTCTCTCAATTTTGCAGCATATTTTATGAAAAGGAGAGTGGAATGCCTTCTAGTAATTCTTGTTTCACATTGACTATCAAAGTACTCGCCTTCAAAACTCAATATAAAACAGCTGAGAGTTCTGCTCACATTCATACAGAGTATATGTCGTCCTGGGAGAACTGACACACACAGAGGAGCTCATGCACTCTCTAATCTCTTCTAGCTGGCTGTGGCATCCTGACTGCATTGTTCGTCTTGCACAAACATGCCAGGCTTGGCTGTCGGCCCAGCAGGATTGATGCCTAGTTAGGTCCTATGTCTCAACCACAGTTTTCAGAAGGGCCAAAAAAATTAAAGTCACAGCCATAGCACCACTGCATGAAACATGAGTGCACCAGCTTTTTAGACCTGATTCTACAAGGATGGACCCCTACTGCAATAGAAGTCATGGTTTTTTTCAAATCCTTCACACATTAGTCATACTATTTATGAATCCATTCATTTTCCAGAGTCCAATTCCACTTATTGGAAAAAAAAAAGTGTTTCCAGCATAAAAATAAAATAAATATCTTCTTCCCTAAGATCACCCTTCATCAAAATGTTTCAAAAACCCTCCATCATTAAAAAAAAAAATAAAAATAAAGGAGCATCAGAAGCCTTATACTTAGAGCAGCACCAGATATACTAAATAAATTCCTAACTGCTGTTCATCTGATATGTTCCTGAAAGACCTACAGGAATAGAGATTTCATATTGTAATGTTCCACTAATAAGTTTTTCTTCTAACCTAAATATCCCTTGTGCTTTTCAAGCTTGATATCAATCTCCTCTCCAGATAAAACTAATCTAAATGTGTCATTCATTATCTGGTTTCCGTGATGTTTTTGATGATCCAGGATTCTCTCCATTGGGTTCCTGTATAAGTCCATGCATTTTTTAAATCAGCCTACAAAACTACTGAAGATGCTTGTCAGAACATCCCAAATTACAGTCACAGAAATGTGAATGAATGAATGAATGAATGCCTCATTCCAGCATTAAAATCATAAATGAAATTATTAACAGTAGCAAAGCCAACAGATATCTCTGAAATTTCACTTGATCTTTCCTTTCATTTAACAACTATTTTCTATCCCAGAAACTCCATTTCTATTGCAATTGCCCAAGTAATTCTGCACTTACCTGCAGCTCTGAGCAGACTATATAGCTTGTTTTTGGGATATGTGTGAGACAGTGTGGAAATATGTACTTTAGGCCTGTCATTGCTATTGGTTCTGACAAGCAAACAACCATAGTTACAAGCCTTAAATCTTGACATTTTCATGCTGTCTATTACTTTATGACTTTGTTATATTGTAGTTATTTCTGCAGTATCATTCCTTCCACTGCTTTTCAGTAAAAAACAAAACAAAACAAATCAAAACAAACAGAAAACTAACAAAACTTCTCTGGAAGTCTACTCACTTTTTAAAAAATGCATTCAAATTCCCTCTTAAATTTAGAAATATTAAATACGCAAAACCTGCAAGAAATTCAAATTTATGGAAAACTAATGGGAAAAGTTTATGGAAAACTAATAGCAAATCCTGATTTTAGCAGCATTACACTCTTCAACAATAAGGAGTGCTCATAAGGCTTGCTAAGGATTAATTTCTTCAAATCAGTCTTGTTATTTTTGTTTGTATTGCAGAAACTGGATTTTTCTTTTTTTCTGATACCAGCCAAGTTTACTTTTGTAGTTACAGGTACCATTATAGTCTTCTTTTGGTTAGAAAGCTTTTTTTAGAACTAGATTATGTATGAAGCTGTTTTTGGTTTTTTTTTCATGGTTATAATTCTGTTTATTTTAAGCCAAATTTACTTTGCCCAGCAAAGAAAGACATCATCCATATGAATTAACCTCAGAGATGTTATTAGAATAAATAAGCTGAACTTTTTTCACAGAGAACAGCAAAATACTCAGAGAAGCTACAGCAGGTAAATATGGTCTTTGGCCTGCTTCTACAAAAAAATCTCTAAACAGGTAACAATATAAGGACAACCCATATCCTGTCTAGGTCACATGAGGTGAAGGGTTTGCTCAGTCAAGGCCCACATCCCAAGTGAAGCAATAGCGTGAAATTTCACAGAACTCTTTTTGACAAGACTGAGTTAACGTTGCTCTGTCCAAACACCACTGTCCCACACTCCACACTCTGGGGCAAAAAAATTCCAATCTCAACAGCATTAAATAATAATGCATTAGGAATTCAAGGCCTATTGCCATTCACAACAACATGAAAAGCTGCCTTTTAAAGATAAAAAGTACAGGACTGATTTAATTTGGTTAAATTTCATTGGAGGAAATAACGTTTTACTTCACTGCTCTCTGCCATTTACCTACTTTCTAGATGAGGTTTCCATTGACTCCAATGAGAGTCTTTGATTTAAGTCTTCTAGAGTCTTAACAGTATATTCACTTGCTTTTGTCCGTCTTCTTCTCTCTTTCTCCATTCTGTTACTGTATTATTCTACAGTATATTGCCATGCAGCATAGCAATACAATGATCAAGCTGCATGGTACAGATCACTGCTTCTACTAAGCCAGAACTGGAAGCACTCAAGGAAATCCTGAACCCTGGCGTATTCTCAGTAGTGAATTTGCAGTGGGCTTCTTCAGACACTGGTCATTTTGGCCCTGCTCTTCTCTGTCCTGCTCTCCCAGAATGTTTATCTATAAGATAAAATGATCGTCCTCTGGCTGTCAGGTCTTTTTGCAAGCTGCAGAAAGGAGTCCTGCCCCTGGAGGTGGTGTTTGCCCTCAAGGCATAGGCTGTGCTTGCAGGCACTTCTCAGAAATGCCACAGGAGACTTAGCGGAGATCATTGTGCCTCCTCCCTTGCCAGGAGCTGAGATCCTCTTTCACAAGAAGAGTACTAAATGTGCTCCCTTACTTGCTGGCCCAGAGCACACTGCAGAACCAAACAAGAGTTTATGCTGCAGACAACATTTTAGAGGCATAGCCTTGTTTTTCTTTCTTTCCATTTTCAATGCTGCTCTTTTGGGATCGTTCTTAGTTGTGTCCTGGGACTTTTTTACCTTCTCATATGACAGATGCATGAAATTGCATGGATTAATGTGACTGATTAATACTTTGGTTTTCCGTGTCTGAAATGCTTGGTACATGCAGTACAATTCTGAATACTGTGAAAGAGAAAAGGGAGGGTAATAAGTGGGAACACCGTACCTCAGGAAAGAGAGGGAACAAAAAGGGAAATAAAAGGAAAAAGTTGCCCTTAGTATTTACCTGACGTCAAGTGCTGAATTCTAGTTGGTAGCTAACATCTTAAATGGCCATTGTTTTTAGCTGTCAAAGACAAACACAGTACTATCATATTATCTCAAACAGTAAACATGAAAGGACTGAGCTGAGAAAGCTGTCAATATCTTATTTAACCTACTTTTAGATCCTGTGCAATATTAGTAAAATCAAATGCATGAAACTTGTGACTGCAAGTAAGATTTTAAAAAACAAAGAGGGTTTGTAGGAATAAGAAGTATGGGGTTTGTGCAGCTGATAATAGCTGGCACACAGCTCCTCTGCCATTCACACTTGCCTGCCTTAAATCATTCCCCTGTGATGGCTACAAAAGTATAATGCACGACTGAAAACAGTCCTTTGGAAACTTCACGCTGGGCCCTGATACAGGATATCTTGTTGTCAAATACCCACTAGGCACCAAATGTATGTAAACTCTCAACTGCAATTGCAATGCTTCTAAGTTATTCAAAGAACCCAAACATCAGAGCAGGTAATTTGAAATGTCATACCAAAGCCTCACTTTCAGAAATCCAGAGTATGATGTGCAGGGCCACAGCTATATTAATGAATTTGACAAACATCTCAGTTGCACTCATGCCAGGTTCAACAGGAATTCATCTGTGTGTTAACAGGAATACTCTTAGGACTTATCATATAACTTGTGTTAAAGAGTAAATTACTCCACAGTGTGCTGAGCAATTATGCTAGATAGGCAGTCAATTTGTAGAAAAGAATGCAGGTCTTTACTTACAGGTAATCAAAGGTTGTTGTCTCTAGCAGACAAATATGTACACCAGATTTTCTAAGCAGGAAAATAAAAATTCATATTAAGTCTTTCCAAATCAGGTGAAAGAGAAGACACATAGCTACTTAGGTCAAAAAAGAAAAGGCCAATGAACCAGTCAGATACTATCACAACACAAATGGTATCTCTCACACCAAGCAGAGAATGGTCTCCAGGCACAGGGGAGGGTGCCACCCTTGCCCTCCTTGCTTAGAATCCATCCTGACACACACCATGGCCTTTTTGAGGTCACGAGTTTGTGAAGTGCTAAATTCCTGCTACTCTAACTTGGCTTTGACACTGCCAGGCTGTTGATATACAATACCTCCTACGGTACACTAGCTAGTCAGCATGGCACCATCCTTATCGTTCCTTGTTTACTATAACCCCGGGGCAGTGTTTAGTGGTTGCAAACATTTGTTTTCATAAAACTTGGTACAGAAATGTCTACCTTTTTGCATTTTTCCCTTTTTTAGATCTCAGAAATTTAATTTATGCATGACTAAGAGGTTTTCTTGCTTGATGTTTTAAATTTAGCAGTTTCAGTTTCTCATTTTTTGGAGTTTGCCTATCATAATACTTAAAGATAGGTGATTGCTCAAGGTCTATCTCTGCATGAAAAGCCTCCTGGAATATATAAGCTGACCTGAATGAACTCACTCTTGGATGCATGGAGGGTAATCTCACTTCTGATAACACTATACAGAGGGATGCATGAAAATGTGGCAACATGACTTTAGATTTAATTTTAGTCCCAAAGATGACTTTATGGTATTACTAATGCTCAGGTTTATATTGCTTACAAAGAGTTACATCACACACAGTCACATATTTGACTAATGAGTCTGTAATTTATGAAATAATATTGGTACTGTGACTTTAAGTTTTCTTCAAGTCCTTTTTTTGCTGCCAGTACTCAAATACTTCTGAAATGTCTCTGGTGGAATGATTTGCTATGCTTTGCCAGAGGAGGAGAATAATTTTAAAAAGGCTTTTTGGCACAGATTCAAGATAAAAGCGTTTTCTTTTATGCAGTATTGCAATTCCCTGAATGATTAACAAACCATATTTAGCATATGCTTCTAATGCTTTGAATATCTTTCCAAAGATGTGGTCATAACATTATTATATATACTCTTAGGAAATGATAAAGAAATTAAATCTAGGGAAAACTGGATTCCTCAGCTTACAGAAAGATCGAATGTGCTCCCTGGAAATTTTGGATGTCTTGAAAAAGACAGTTTTGATAATATATATGAGAATAAGGCAAGAAATTATAAGGGAAATGCTACTAATAGTATCATGTAAAACTTGCAGTTTTATTTTCACACATATTATATATTGTAATAAAGGGAATCATACATAATATATCAGGAATTTTACTATAAAAAACAGGGCAACTTCAGATCCAGCTAAGTATAAACTTAAAGAAGAAAAAAGGAAAAGAGGAAAAATATTTTAAAACTCTGCATAAATGTAGATCCCGAAGCTGGATTTTTTTTCCCCCTGTAAGCTCCCCTTGGAAGGTATTAAATTGAATCAAGCATGTGCAAACTTTAAATTTAGCTCATCAGCTATCACAACAGCTGAACTGCTCCATAGAGGGGCAGGTGCCGTTGATGGTATACACATTTCTGTGCTCAGAGCTATGCCCATGGAAAGTGTATACTGTACATTCCAGCTTTGTGATGACACAGCTGTAGCCCAGGATAAGCATTTCTGCACTGCGGATGTCCCTCTTCTGCCAGGACTGCTGAGGCAGTCTGCAAGCCCTGCTCAGACCTGGCATTGTCACCAGCAGGAATGCAAGATGGGACACTACGTTCCTTTACAGGGGACTGGTGTTTCTAAGTGCACAGCCTCATCATTCCTGACAAACAGCTGGTCATAAAATCCATAAATGAGTTCACAACGATGTCCAGAAATGTTCTTGATGGCCCTGGCATGAATTACAGCAACTTTTCCCAGGCTATCTACTGCTTAGACTTGGCTTGTCTGAAACAGGAGACAAGAACATTTTATACTGGAAAAAGTGTAAGCAGGATAATTTTAGGGAGGAGCCAGCATGAGGGCAAGAAAAAAAGGCGCACCAGCTCTTACCTAAAAGAGTGCAAGTCTTGTCTGTCAGCCACGCACCTCTGCAGGAGCTACACTTCTGAACTGGCAGATGCCATCAGTGTATCTTCACCATTGTGACTACTGCTCCACAGATTTCTGTAAGAAACAGAGGTCTTCCAGCACTTCAAGGATTGAGTCATTTAGATTAAGGGTACACCCTCTCACAGTGAGTCATCTTACATACCCTTGCCTGGTACTCAGCTTTTCAGTTTGTGTTTTGACTTAGAGCAGAGCACTTGCCTTTGAGCAAGGTTAGTTTTGCCTCACCATAACTCCAAAGGAAGAGGATGCCATTGTGTGGGAATGTCCATCAGGAGTTTCAATCATCATATTTCCACTGTTACTGGTTCTCCTGCCAGAGCACACGTCTTGAGTCTGCCACCCCATGGAGACAGCTCTCAGTTCTTTACCACGCTAGCCATTTCACCTTCCAGTCAACAGAGGGAAGGGAAAATGCCTCTTTAAAATGTGTTGCCTGACATCTATCATGGATGGTCATGACTTCCTATTCATATAGGCTAAGCAAGGAATCTTCCCTCATTAGCACTCCAAAGTGATATTATAGGAACATACTCAGTGGACAAAAAATCACAGCACAATATCTTTAAAAAGCCATAGGAAACATAGGACATGGAGAAAAGGTCTTTCTGGTTAATTATTGCTCAGACCCTCAGCTGAGTAATCAGAAAGCAAGAAGGAATGCTGCACATGAAGAGGGCATCCTCACCACAGAGGCAGAGCTTGTCAGGAGGAGCAGGAGTCATCTTGCCTGCCGAAGGAGCACACCAGGGGAAAGAAACCCTGGAACCTATTTAAAGCTGAACCAGTTGCCATGAAGAACATTATGTTTTCCATCCTGGCTCCGGGATATTAAACAAGTCTTGCAGATGTATTAAAAGGGGCCTGTCAGCACATGAATATTGAAAAATACAAGATTGGTTATGGGTTGTAGGGAGGAGAAAGGTGAATTACAGGAAGTTATGACTCCCCGTGTGGCTCCCACATGGACCCATGTTCTCAAGCACAGCTGGTCTGAGTAGAAGGTGCACAGTTGCACTGCCTTGGGAGCTGGAAGAGTCTCAAGGGGGAAGTAATTAAGGGAGGAACCATCAAATAGGATGGGTGAAACACCTTTTTTTTTCCTTTTTTTTTCCTTTTTTTTTGCCTGTTTTATCTTTGGAAGATGTAGAGAGCATGGTACTGAGTGACCTCCATAGACTGCTTAAACTGCCTGAGATCCTCTCTAACATTTTTATTCTTCTTCACTTTGGCTTGATGTTTCCCAGGTTTAGGTTGTGCTTTTTTTTCTCCATTAGAACTTCTGGCAATATTCTGCTCATTTGACAAAAGGAAAAAGAGTTCAGGATTGTGTACCTGGGTTGAGCTCACATTTGACATCAGACACTGTAATGGAGAAGAATAACCCTGAACTTAGAAACTGACTGTAAACAATGCAAATGTACTTAGAAGGCTCCAGTTTGCACAAACACTTGAGCCTCATGACGGAAATATAATAATCAAAGCATATTTTTATTGTAGAATTTGCATTCAGACTGTAAGTTACTCCTGTAAAACCACCTCTCATAATCTAACATTTGGTGAAATGTGGCCAAACAGGGGGTAGTTTAACTATCCTATGGGTGAAATGAATAAATCACATAAAAATGTTTCTAGCATATTACATACGAAAAAAAAAAACCCACCTACTTTTCAAATAAGACAGGTCTATTTACTTTTGTAAAAAAAAAAAAAATTTCTTATCACAAACTCACTGACACATCAAGATGGTGACTGTGTTATTGAGTGCAAAACGTCATGCAGATGGGAGAAAGGAAAGGTGTAATGTAATTTTACCACTGAGGCAACTCCATGTAACTGCAATCCAAAAGCATGACATAGCTGAATTTCACAAGGGAAAAAAGATCAGTTATTTCAGACAGAACCTTCTTTTCCTATGTGTTTTTTTTTTCTTCTATCACAGTGAGAGTTTGGGTCTCAATGCTCAGAAGAAGTTCGTTTAAATACTTGTGAAGGAATTTGTCAAGCAAAACTGCAAATTTTTCAAAATCTGAACTCTACTGTACTAGATATGGGTCACACTTTATTTGGCTCTCCACACTGCTAACCCAATTAACAGCCCAACTGTGCCCTAAATTAAAGACTGAGTCTGACACTTACTAGTTTGAGGAGGTTTTATGGCCATTTATTACTTTTATTTGAAAGAATTTTAAAATTAATTCATTTTTCATCAATTTTACCTTTCTTCTCTTCTATATTGCATCCAGCTCACATTATTTCCTAGATCAACCCTAGAACCAAAGTCAAGCAAAGACTTCTCATGTCTGTTAATGGGCACTGCATCTGATTCTGGTAGTTGAGTAGTCACCATAAGAACAGTCCAGGCAAGAGGAAATCCTTCCTCATTTGGTATCCCTTGGGCATATCATGAGGTTCACATGCTACAGCACCTCTGTCCTGAAAAGCTGATGGGCCTCTGTGTGAGCACTAGACCCAAACTTGGCAAAGGCTAGTGAGCTCAGGCTAATCAGGACAAGGGCAGCAAGGAATGAGATTTGCTGCCTCTCTAGCTCTCTGGTGCAGCTACATAGCAGCAGACTGGAAAACATACATTGGGGATGGACTATGCAATACCTATGCAATAGAACAGAGATACACTTTAATTTGTTCAAATGACAAGGAATTTTTCCCTGGTATGTACTGGATCCTGCTTCTTTTCCAAATATAATTCCTTTATAACTTTTACCAAGTGTTCCTCTTACTGCTGTCATATGATTTCACAAAAATATTAATGCATTTTAAATTACCAAAAGATAGGTAATGTGCAGGTAATTTTCTTTAAATATAGGACAAATACATCTGTGCTTAACTACATAAATATAGGCCAAACAATCCTGTAAATATACCTGAAGAATTTTGAACCCATTATAATTAATTTGTTCTAAGCTTTGGACCAGCACTATGGGACAAATTATAATACCAGCCTATTTTCAACAAGGTCCATGACCACATTCAAAAAAGTCATACATGCATTGTATATGCCATTTGGCTTAAATGATAGGGAAGTTAAAAATGGAATAGAGAACATCCTAGACAATTGCTGATTTTTCATGCATGCATTGACTGAATAACTTTCACATAGGGCTTAAATACTTACTATTCTTCCGGAAATAGAGATGTTTAAGTGAGATCAATGTTATAAGAACATTCTTTGCAGGTTTATTTTATCTTCTAGTCTGAGACTAAAAGAAGGCTGTCATTGGTATGCTTTGGAAGATACTGTTTCAGAGGATCAGTTTTGGCCAAAGTAGTAGTATTTGGCACATTAAAACAACACCAAATCACTAAGCAGCTGGCGTTTTTTGTAAATTTAGTTATTGATCCCTTGGTCTTAGCAAACTAGAACACCTGTTGCAATAGCAGAATTGCAACATAAGTACTGCTGTGGTACATGCTACCAGAGCTACTTTGCTCCTCACCTAATTTTTGTTGCATAAACTGATGCTTATGAGAGTTGTTGTCAACTTGGAAATATTGGAAAATTATTTTTACCCCCTCCTACCTCCAGCAAAACACTTGGGCATATGTCTAACTGTAAATAAGGATTCCAATAAATGAATGCTTAATGAGCCTGGAGAGTTTTGTGGACTCATTCTGCAGCTCAAGATACAGGTGTAACACTGCAGTACCCTATACTGCTGACAATATATCTTAAATCAGAAATGAAGGGTCTGCATGCAAGACAAAAGGGGTTTCTTTCTTCTTAGGTAGGCTTGGCAGCTGCTACCGGGTCTCTGATGTCTGACTGTGCACTGGACAGAAACTTCAAGCACAGGTACATACATCTCTATACTGCATTGGCTTTCCTCCAAACAACCAGGTCCAGAGGAGATCAGAATGAGAACGAATGGGCCCTTCAGGATTTCCCTGCTGGCTGACTTGAAGCAGAATTCTCTACTTAGGAACAAATCATACAACACATGCAGTACACTTCAGAAAATATTGAAAACGTGTCACTGACTTTTCAGGAGGGTTTTGGTGTTCAGAAGATACCTACCTAAATGTTACTCCCAATACAGTAGTAAAGTGCAAAGGTCCCACTCAGCAGAAATATCCCTGCTGACTAAACTTGCACAAAGTCACATCTGAGAGCATCTGGAAGAGTCGCAAGAGAAGGACAAACAAGAATGAGAGTAAAGTGATCACAGTATCAGAGAAAAACAACGGGGCAAATGTTCTCATGAGGTCATATGGCTGTTTTTCCCCTCCCTGTGTCCAAGGCTGTCCCAAATACATGCAAACTATTACTTACTGCTGTTTGTCCAACTTGTTCTGTAAAACATCTAGGGATGAAGGTATCACAGTCTCACAGACAAGTAATTCTAGTATTGCACTGTCCTGGAAAGGCAAAACACACTGTTCCTTTGGTTTTACAGCAGTCTTTTACGCATATCAAGACCAGTTACATGTCCTAGATTAGCCAAGAACTCTGATTCTGACTGAGCTAATGGTTGGTTTATGTTTCAGGCAGTTATTGATTGCTGGCTTGTGTCCTGTTTATTTTCAAACACTCTCTTATCTTCTTTTAGTTTGATGTGCTCCATGAATGTAACTAAGGGCTCAGGACTTGCACATTTCACTCACCTAATCACTCACACCCTCCTGTTCTCTCAAACATGCACATTCAGACAGGAGCAGCACTGTGTGTGGAGCCTTCCAGATGTTGGCAGAGATGATTACAAAGGTATTGTCATCACCCACTTTGGAGGGCCCAAAGGAAATACAGCTCAGTTTTAGACACCCATCCACATATGTTGATGCATTTTCTTTTATCTGAAGCAATCCCACAGTAATGAGAGTCTTGAGATAAGAGTCATTCTCTCTCTCAAAAACCTGCAAAAAATATGGACCATCTCTTGGGCAGACAACTTATGAAGTTGCTGGAATGTGGTAAGAGCACCATCACAACCAGACACCTTTAAGCAGGGGCAGTTGGGAGCCCAGCCTTTCACATGCAGCAGCAGTGTGTCGTATTGAAGAGTGAAAGGGGAAAATGTATTATCTTAAAACATGTTAGGAAAAAAATGGGTTTGTTTGTCAAATATAGACTACACCAGAATTGTTTTTAAGGTCAAGCACACAAGCAGATTCAAGGCCCCATCCATCCTGTGGTATGACAAAGCCAATATTTATGAAAATTCTTTTTTACCTAGGGAAGTGAAAACTACAGAAGCAGACAAGCAAAAAAAGAAAAAACCACCAAGCTAACAAACAAAAAATCCCCACTTTTCACTTTTCAGATGATGTTTTTTAATAACATCAAGAATTTTCCAGTGAAGGTTGATACTGTTCAGATATATAGCTGTCCAAAACTGCATTTTCAGGTAAAGTATTATTACTTGGAAAATTTTTGGCAGTCTTATCAAGACTCATCTCTTGAGTTTCTGGCCGCTGCTGTGAAGTATGGACCTGTTGTTGTGCAGCTCTGCATGAAACCTCAGCTCATCCTACAACGAGTCCTGCTTCTCTTCCATTAGGAGCATCATACTCCACAAATTAGTCCTCCTTCTGCTATCTCCTGCCTTCCTCCTCTGCAGGACTCATACCCCTGCACCCCATGAGGTAATGTCTTCCTCTTCCTCAAAGGCAACACCACCAGAGGGAGCGTTTGAGATGCAGAGAGACAAGACCTCCAGCCATGCCTTCCAGGTGTAAGAAGGGGTCATACCTGGAAATTTTGGAACGCAGCGTGGATGTTGCGATTCTCTCAAATTCATCAACCAAACTAATCTTCCTCATGTGGCTAATCTAAGAAAGAAAATCCAATGAGACTTCATGAGATGCATCCCTGACATGAAGGGATCTCTTGCTTTCACATAAATCTCTCCTCCAAAGCATGGTCATGTCTACACTGATAAATTTTGATTCTAATTTCTATGTAGAAAAATAAAATTTCCTCTTCCTATTCTTGGGAACAGCAACAATATTTACAGTTGGAAATTATTTGAAAAGAAATCCAGATTCTGCAAGCCATCTGCTTTTGAAAATTCACTCCTTTTAGACAGGAATTGTGCAGATCCTAAACTTTCACTCCTGGGCTTGGCAAAACCATGGGGAACAAAGGTTTCATGAAAGGAGCATGGACAGTCTCCCATATAGTTAAATACTACATTGTAATATCACTCATTATTTCAAAAGCCAGAAGAGAAGCATGTTATTCTGCAGCACTCTGTTTTCAGTACTCAGAGGCTTTCCATGTATATCTATTACATGCGCATAAGATCTTCAGATAATTTAAAAATTCATTTGGACAATTATTTACTCTGAACTGTACTGCATGTGTGTTGGCCTGAGTGATCAACCAGGTGTCTGAATTGCCATAGAAAACAGCATATATAAACCAGGTCAGTGTGTCCCTTAAGAAATTAGAGCATAGAAACAAATAGCTGTTTCCTTGCTCACTTTTCCCATATTCACTAGAATAAAAAAAAACAATTCCTGTGGGTTTTTCATAGAATCACAGAATCACTAGGTTGGAAGAGACCTTCAAGATCATCAAGTCCAACCCAGCCCTAACACCTCAACTAAACCGTGGCACCAAGTACCACATCCAATCTTTTTTTAAACACATCCAGGGATGGTGACTCCACCACCTCCCCGGGCAGACCATTCCAGTACTTTATCACCTTTTCTGTAAAAAACTTTTTCCTAATATCCAATCTATATTTCCCTTGGTGCAGTTTCAGACTGTGTCCTCTTGTTCTGTCAGTTGCTGCTAGGAGAAAGAGACCAACCCTCACCTGACTACAACCACTTTTCAGGAAGCTGTAGAGAGTGATAAGGTCACCTCTGAGT
>WBNO01007825.1:0-42513 GCA_013400575.1 Peucedramus taeniatus
GATGTGCTTGTCACAGGTGCAGAAACAACACATTTTGAAACTGATAGTCTTGATTTTTTCACATAGTTAATAATACACTTCTTTTTCCCTTTAAAAGAGACATCAACTCTAAGAAAGACAAAGGCAGCTAAGCTGAATCCCAAAATTCATGAACAGTGTACACAATTCAGAAATTTAGTTAAACTTTTCTTTCCAGACCATGTACAGCAAAACAGGGGTGAAGACTGACAAATAACATTAAAGAGTTCAGAAAAGATGGGCAAGAGTGACATGAGAATTGGGAAAATGTGAGACCCGAGATCAGGATTTTTAACCTTATTGGAAAAGTGATAAAAGCATTGCTTTAATTTCAATCTTTTCAATTTTTATGTTCACAGGAGACACAGGCACTTTCACAGGCATTTTGACTGTGAAGTTGGTTCCTTTTCTCTTTGGCACTGTAGCCCCTTGATCATTCAGAGTGTGCACATATTCTTTTGTAGCCAGGCCCATTATGACTGAACCAAGCTGTCATCTTGGTGCAGGAAAAGCAGCTATGGATGAGAAGATAATGCAGGTTGGTCTGCATGGTGAATACAAGCCCCAGCTGGCTTGGACGCCTGGGCTTGTATCCTAACGTATAGAACAGAACAGGATTGATATAAACTCAAATATCTGCTCTCAAGGAAGGGACATTTGGAAGAAAAAGGGGGAAGATTAGAACAAAAATGCAAATTTTGAAAGTTTAAATTTATAAATATTGAAACATTTTATTCATAATAGCAGTGAAACTTCAGTCAATATTGGTTGTATTTCAAAATATATTCCATTTCAATCTCACATTCTTGAACTTGATGCAATTGCTCAGAGATTGATTACATATGTGATACAGCCAGATCTTAATGATCCCTTATCTGACTTTAAAATCAACTTAACCCCTCTTCCCTTCTCTTACTGTGAACTCAGAAAATTTCCAGTGTGATTTCAAATATGCAACCTTTTTCAATTGATCACACCCTCTCATATAAATCTCTCATATAAGTCATATATGTCACCCTGTCCTAATAATAAATTAACAGCTACCTAACTGAAAAGTGAGATATATTTGAAATGAACCTTATGTGAGTACTTTTCACAGCAATTTAAATATTTTGAGGATAAAAAACACACATTGAAAATAAAATAAAGATTGCATTCTATGCATGAGGCATATTTTATGTTAATACAATACCACCACCATGAAATTTATTTCAAACATATACTATATACATATTTTTAAATTACTATTAAGAGCATTATGTAAAATTATATGGAGGTTTATGTGTCCATTTTGCTCATGAACTATCCAAACAAATCTCTGTAGTTTGCATAGCTAAAATTATGAGAGTCTGTTTTTAGTTTGCTTAAAATTGTTTCAGCATCTCTGATAATAGCTGTAATACAAACAATGGCCTTCCCAAATAAATGCAATATTATCTCACTGCCTGTATTGATTGAAAACAGTAGCACTGTGCAAAAGGAAGTGCTACATTTAATAAGACTATAAAAATAAAAAATAATTGAACTTCAGAAGGAGAAATTAGCAAATTCTTCCAACTTTCCTATGAGAAAAGGGATCTTTTTACTTTCTGGAGAACTTGCATACAGTGGCTTCTATTGCAGCTCAAAGAAGAAACCATACCTGGTTAGAATATTACTTAAAAATTGGACTTGATTTCTGCAAAGAATATAAGCACTCTAGACTGACCTATAAAAAGCACATAAAATTACTACCTAATTAATTACACATAATGTTTCTCGCTGCTAATACAATAACACTACAGAATAACACTGATTTGCAAAATGTTCTTAGAACAGAATGCAATGCTAGAAGTACTCTGCCATCTTCCACAGTTCTCAGAAGGAAATAGCAAGCTCTTTTGATTTCAATAAAAAGACATTCTATAAATAAAAATGTATTTATATCTTTGCAAATAAGCAGAAGAGTTGCACTGATCATGGTTTTAGAAATCTTGTCTAAGTTTTCTAAGATGCTTCAAAGCCCAGCTTAGCATCTGGATGTGCTGATTTTTATCACTTTTATAGAGATAACAGGGTTTCACTACTTAAACAAGATCTCCTCAGGAATGAAGAACAGCTGGTGCAAGCTGAACAAAAAGTGAATGGGCACAGGAGACCACTTTTTGTATATCTATTTTGCTGGACATATATATCATCAAACTGTTAAATCAGTCAATTTAGTCAATCAGAATTCTCTTGAAATTCTTCCTGACAATGGCTTACCACACAGTACCTACAGCAGTTTTCTCCTTTCCTCATTTGCTAGGACATTCAATTTCATCTTTAATTGTGCCAGTATTTACCAACTGCCATTATCATTACCTACCTCACCAGAGTAATCCAGAATTCATCAGCAAGAAGCCATCAGCCATTATCATATTCCCATTAACATTTTTCCACCAGAAGTACTTTAGTCTACTTTTCTACTCTCTGCACTGATTTTTAACAGAAGAGAGCATCGAGTGGGACATTTCAATTCTTATGTTCAAAATGCTCAGCACCTTGTGTACAACATGTCCAAGACAAAGATCAGCAATTTCCCTCCTCAGACATAATAATGGTTTTAGTTTACATGAATAGAGACAGAACTTTCCTACAGCAATCGTCCACTCCTAAACCATCCTGTCTTTTGTTGTAGGTGCAAAGTGCACTTATCTCACCTCTTCCAATATGAACACAAAGAAACACACATATTCAAATAAACCCCTCCATGTTATAACAAACCCCACTAACTGCACATGAAATTCCTCCCCCAGGGAGAGAATGTGAGAGAACAAACCAAATGTAACAGATGTTAGTCATATAATTTAATGCATGACTGAAAGACTAAAGATATCTGTTGATGAGGACAACACAAGAACCTCTGCAGAACGGAATGGGATTAGCACTTCAGTATCTATTGTTAAAATGAAGGAAGAGTATAAAATAAAAAACAAAGCCAAATCTCTTTTTCACATTTAATTTAATTGAAAACTACAGAATGACCAACAAAGGCACATCAGAACTTCTAATTTGTTATAAAGCTTGTCAAAACCCCAGAAGCCTATAATTCAAAGTGAACATTAAATCTGCCACAGATGACCACACCACAACACTGTGGTCAAACTTACTGACACTAATAATACCCTTTGTCTTCTGTTTTTCCTGTGTATAGTTTCAGGATGAAAATGGGTAGACTTAATCATAAATATTATCTAAATTAGTTACTGAAACCACAAGTGAATGTAAAAATTCCTATAATCATTTTATCATTAATTACAGATATTATTAGAGCAGGTCAAAAAAAGGGAATTTGTTCTGTGCATCACTAACAGTAGCTTTGAAAAAGCTATAATTAAAAAAATCAAAATCTATATCTAAAAAACCTGTATAATAATTATATTTATTGTCAGTTACTTAAAAACCTCAGAGCTCAACATGAACACCCATAAAGACAGTACTTAAGTTTTAATGTCTTTAAATATCCTTAAGAATATTTTTAAATACTAGCCATTTTCCTAAATATTAGTTGAAGTTAAGAGAATTGTTAAAGCAGGTGGTCAACTAGTAATTAAAAAAAAAATGTATGATGTCAAACATACCTATGGAATAGCCACTGTAGTCTTTCCTCTTATGAAACTTCAGGTAGACAGGATATGTAAGCTATTTTCCATAAAATGAGACAGAATAGTATCATCTGTGATGACACGGTTACAATTAATGTAATTTATCTAAAAATGCCACCTCCATGATAACTCTACAAAAATATATTCTGGTTGGAATGTCAATGACCACCTAAAATTTATATAGCTCTTTAAATATAAATCAATTATGGATACTCCAAGTCCTTTCTAAAACAAACAAAACACAAATTCATAACCATTCATTCCCCAGGAAAGAAGGGCAAATTCCCTGTGATCATTCCTGGAAGGAATTCTATCCCAGGATTCCTAGTCTTGTATACAATTGATAGCTTAGAGCTTTTAAGCACCCAGAGACAAAAATCTTACTGCAAGAGCCTTAGACTTCCTAGGTTTCTCATTTAAAAATAACAGCATTATTTTGTACATGTCTGATATTTTTTACTCCATCAAGGACATATCTATATGATGTGGCCATAATATAGACATGGCTATCAGGCAAGCAAATACACAAATCTTACACAAGGCAAGGCTAAAACAACCTTCAAGAAACAGAGTCAGACTTCCAATGAAAAATTATTTCTCTGCATAATGATATAACATGGAGGCCATAGGCAACTCCTCTCCTCCACTTTTATGTTAAAGTCCATAGATACAGCAAAAGACTGCAAATATTTAGGAACATCCCTTACTTCACACGAGTGTCTGAACAGACAAGAACTAATAGCAAGATTTAGCAACTACAGTCCTGCACTCTTATGAGACCTAAAAAGTACCCCAAGAAAACTAAATTATGCACTAAGTACAATTAAGGAAGTTAAGTATCCTCAAAACATAATGCAGGCACCCAAAAATCTGACAAATAAGCTTTATAGATCTAGCCAGCAGAAAGATAAGGACACTACTCTACAGAATTTCAGTCTTTTCCATGAATTTGGGAACCTGACTGAAGCCTCTCTACATGTATGAAATTTTAAATTACGTGCAATAGCACTACAGATTATCTTTTCACAGAACATTCTTGTAGAAATCAATATTTAACTAAACAAATTAATTTGTTTTATAAATATGGTATTGATCCTTTGGCTAATAGCTTGTCTGGCCAGAAATAAAAGTAATGGAATAGAAATCCAGATTGTTTTGCACTCTCAGATGATGTCTGTACTTGTAGGACTACAGAGCTTGCTTTCCTGTCAGCATCTGCATTTTCTGTATAGTATCATAGGTTCAACATCTGGGAAAATGAAGGTCCTGTCAGACATTCATGGAAGGTTATGGGACATATCCTGGTGGATGCCATTTCCAAGCACAGGAGAATGCAAACTTGTTTGAATTATGGATTGCCACCTCTGACGAAATGATTGGCTGCGTGAGCTGAACGTGAAGCCTGGTCTCCCATGGCATCCTTCTGGACAAACTGGGGACACATGGACTGGACAAGCAGATGAAAAACTGGTTGGACTGCCAGGCTCAGGGTGTAGTGCACAGACATTGAAGTCTAACTGGTAGCCCAGAACAAGTGATGCTCCCCCAGGACCTTTTGTTGTCTGGGCTTGTACTCTGGTCATCTTCTTTCATTTCCTTATTAAAATACCTTTTATGACAGACTCAAAACCATAGGTTTTCATAAGGTGAGCCTGCTGTATGTCTGATGTTGTTCAGACAGAACTTAGGAACTTTTCTGGCTTTTTTTTTGATTCTGACAAGCTGAATCTCCTGTTTCTTCCTGTTAAGACACCTCTGTGCACATGCTAAGGCCCAAACTTAGACATGCAAGGAGCTCTAGAGCAAATACCAGGTTGCATGGTGATAGGTAGGCATAGCTCAGAAAATAAATTTCTTAGACATCCTGATCTTGCAAATATTCCAAAGACTGTGAATAACCTTAGCATTTCTGGAGATTATTCACTTTTTTCAAGTTAAGCATGGCTGTTCAAGGCAAAGTAGTACATTAGTTGTTCACTGCTAGTATCAGTCTTGCTTTCATTCTATTTCAAACAGAAATGGCTCATTCCACAAAGAAGTATCAGCTCCACTTTTTAAATTACATTTTATTCTGTCATCAGTCATTACACTACCTATCCATTTCCAAATATTTTTGCAGTCTACAAAGCCAAATATTTGAAGGAGGATTCAAAGAAGCTTCTAGAAAAATAAGATTTGCCATTTGTCTAAATGATAGATAAGTACTAGCATAAAAAAAAATTATTGTGCTTTTCATTTAAGTACATACTGTCCAGAAGAAAGAGTTGAAGTATCACCTTAGCTTTGTCATCTGAAAAGCTGAAACAGCAAAATCTATGCAAGTTCCATTTTTTTGATTGTTGGAACTTATTACAAAATGTACAAGCTGCAAAAAAATTAAATAGGGTATTGAATATTTGCACTGAAATGCGCAAACACAGTTGCTGTAATTGTTCTTACCTAAAGCAAAACACATCTAACAAATAACCACATCCTGCAACATGACAGGTGGGTTCTAACAGATGCCATCAATCCTTCTTTGCTTAACACAGAGCAAGTTATCACTATGTGACAAAGTGAACATAACATTCCTAGGATCATTTAGGTTGGAAAAGACCTTTAAAATCATCCAGTACAACCATTAGCCTAGCACTCTCAAGTCCACCATTAAAACACATTCCTAACATTTGTTTTGCAAAGGATTCACCATAACGGACAACAAGTGGACTGGCTACTTCCATTTTTTAATTATTTTTATTTTCAAAACGTACTGTACAAAAGGGATAAATTCATCATCTTGATGTCATGGATATCAAACAGGCATTTCATCTTTGACTGTTCACAGAAGTTCACACAAGTTATCTAAGGCGTTTCAATGAGTTGGGATATAAAAGACATCTTCCTTTCTAACAGAAAACAAGAGACTTAGAGCTCCAGCAGTTGTCCCACTATGAAAAGTTACTCAAACCTAAGGATTAAAATAAACAGGCAAATGGAACATGCTCAGGAGATCTGAACAAATTTTTTAAGATTATGTTTCATGACTTTTCCAGTTGACCACAAATGTTTAAAATATGGGCTTACACTAATACACATTTGGAAGATAAGAGATCCTGTGATGGGTATTGATAAAAGCATGAGTACTGGTTTTTATCAATATTTCTTTTTAGTTTTACAATGAAAGGACACAAATTCTGCTAGTAATCAAACCACAAAGTTGAATACTCAAAAACAAGTTGAAGATATAGAAGACTAGCTATATAATTTTTAACTAGCTCTCATAGCCAAAGTTTTTATCACAAACTACTACAAAAAATCTACAATCTGTTATACAGGAGTTGGACCATATGGTCATAATGACACCTCTTTAGGAGGAGCTTCTCATAGCTGTAAAATCAATGACCAAACAGTTTAACTATGAAATGTTAGGATGCATGATGAATTAAGTTTACAGCAGCTTGACACTTTTTGGGTAGAACTGAATAGTGACAGATATTTTGTATTTCTTTCTGAAGAGGAAGCCTAAGGTGTCAGAGGAAAAAAACTATGTCCAACAATAACTATTGTTTCAATTGTGATTTTTTTTTTAAATAAAGCACAAAAAAATTCAATTCTCTTCTACAACAGAAATCATTCTTAATTTTTATGATGGTTTAGTTATGACACACAAAGATACTGATCTTTCACTATGAACTTAATATATAAATGAATTTTGAAGTAATGACACTGATAGCCAGAATATTTAGAAGTTATCCTAAATAAATAAATCAGTAGAACTATTTGCCTCTAAATTTTGTTTGAAGTAACTTATTTCTATCCAATGTTTTTATTTCCACTGAAATGTATTTCTTTTTGCATTGTAATTTTTCATTAAGAATGGAAATCAGCAAAAAATTGAGCCCCACCTTAAGTAATATTTGCACTATCTATAATTAATGTCTACATTACTTTGTTTTTCTTTTACATTAACTGGTACAAAAATAAAAAGAAGGAACTCTGAAGAGTGAAAAAGGTCTGCTTACACCAGTGCAAGCATGTAGTTTTCTCTGTCTTAAGTAGAAGGTTTATGTGACAACTGATACAATGATAACTGTGGAGTAAAAAAAATACAAAAAAAAAATTATAGGTGTAAGAGTGGTGTACATATGAATCTGACAATATTTGAAGACCTAAATTTCAATTTAAAATAACTAGTTATGTTACTGTAGTGGAACTGTGAATCTTGAAGTCTCAGCTGTTCTGTCACTGTGCTTCATTCCTAATCAACTCAGGACATGAAGAAACTGAACAAGGAGGAATACTATTTTTGCAATAAATCATGTCTTGTATGTTGAATTACTATAAGGACTCTTAAAATTTCAACTGTCTTAGAACAATTAATATTGACAGGGAAAGATACAATAGGCAGAAAAGCAAGTTTGCTACTGAAAAAAACTTTTATTTCAAAATATAATTCTATCACCAAAGGATAATGTGTTAATGATGCATGGTAAGCTAAACAGAAGATTAGAAAGTAGCTTTAAATGATGGGAAAACACCAACTGAAGAATGGGCTATGTTGGATTAGGTCTTTAGTCATCATTTGCCAGAAGGACTATTTGCATCCCTTCGTCTCCTGCAACCCGCTAACCAAAGCAGCAGTAACAAGCATTCCTTGGACTGATCCTGAGAAATATCCCAGCCAGTCCAAAACTGTCATAAAAGGCATCTCAAATAGCTGTTCATAAACCACAGAAAAAGCTTTGAGGAAAGACACAGAACTTGTCTATCTCTCCTTTGCCTTTTACTTCCTCTTTCATTTCACCTCCCATTGGCACCAGGTCAGAAACCTCCTCCAGAGCCCCAGACTCATGACTGGAGCACCCCCATGAGCCAGCACCGAGTACAACACCGAGTACCAGGTACTCCAGCCCAAAACATCGTGCTCTGCTCTACTGTTAAATTATCTGCTAAACCCATTTATCCCCTCAAAACTGACTGAATAACACTGAATAACACTCCTCTAGACAGGCCCAGCTAGTCTATTATTATTAACCTAAGCTCTGGCAGCCTCCTGAGTGTTAAATGTTGTATGAAGTATAAGACAGCATGACTCCTCCTACACCAAATCACGATTTTCAATCACTAAACAGAAAAAAAAAGACAGGGAAAGTAATCCAATATTCAGTAGTTTTGTAATACCATATACAGATGGGGTGGGTAATCACCATCAGATCAGAAACACAACTTGCTAACTTGAAGAACAAGCCGCAAAATGATTGGTTTTATAATTCTATTTGAGAAAATCTATACAATTTAATGAACAAAAAACTGAAATGGAATTCATTCCTCCTATCAATTACATCGTGATGTAGAAGTTATTGGTTTTCTGCAAAGACAGAAAGGCCGATAAACTACAGTTATTTAAGGCTTCCATTTTACCAATAACTACAATGCTAATAAAGTATTCAAATTATCTATTTTTACACTGATAAAAGACAGAAAAAATACCAAATACATAATATTATTTAATTTTTATATAAATATTACATAAAGGCTAAGTCCTTTAAATAAAAGTTTCCGTCTCATAAAAAAAAGATACCTTGATACGCTGCAAAAACTTTTCAATAAAATTTCAGGATTATTTAGAATCTTAGAAAAAAATGTAGAAATACATTTAGCTGGATATACTGGTTCTTTCTGTGATTTAAATAGGCTGTGTGCATCACAGCTGAGATACAGTTCCCCTCTAACCAGGAGCCATCCATGAGAAAGGACCATTCCTGGTCCACATTCCATGATGCACGTGAGCACACGCCAGGTAAAACAGAACCTCTGTAAGCACAGGCTGCTTGGAGAGTGACACTGATAGGTGTTCTAAAAGTAAGAGTCAGCAAGTCTATTTTATTCCATGTTTACACCAATGAAGCTAGGTGCTCCTTCAACTTCAAATCTGATTATACCTGCCTCACTTAGCATTCTTTAAAAATCTGGTACTCTTTCTTGCTTTGTTCTCCTCAATAAAACAAGAAAATTTTATATAACATAAAGATTTAATGTATGTAATACAGACACTTAAGTGTGCCACGCTACCTACTATCCATAAAAACTAATTTCATTATGTAAAAGGTTTTCTTCAATGCACAATTAAAACAAATTGCAATTCTCTTTTTACAAATGTACATTTAAATTCTGTAATTCATGAGGCATACCATGTTTGTCGTATAAGTGTACATTCACAGACAACAACCTCCCACAAATACATTTACAGTGGGAAAAAAATGTTTCTTTACACTTTTGAGTTGTTCTAGAGTTCTCCCAGTGTTGTCAGAGAACATAAAAAGGGCAAATTTTTTTTAATAATGTTGTTAATTTTTTTAAAGTTAAAATTAGTCTTAATATGTTCTCTCTGTGTTTTAAGTCACTTTCCTACATTAATAAGTACATTTTCATGAATTTTTCATCTCCACTAATTTATCCAGCATTGTTCTGACAACTAAATAAATTCTATTTCAATTTACAGACTAATTTTTCACTGTACTATATTTTATGCTACTTTTAATCTCTATTCATTTGTAGAAAAATTATTTACTGACATTCCTTCTCCTGATATGTGAATTTGCATATGATAAAGAACATATGTGAAAAAAGCCATGAGTTTAATATAAAATTCCCAGGATTTAAAATCTAGCAACTATAAAGCACTAAGATTTTGTTTCAGAGGTTTTGTTTTGTCTTTTTTCTGCTTTCTTAAAGGTGATAGACTCAACCACATGGACGTGGAACTCCATACTGTCATTTTCATGTAGCCATTTTGCAAACACAACCACATGATCAGTTGCCTTTAGCCTCTCCTGTTCTCATACACTGTACAGAGAACATCAGCCCCTACCAAATGTAAAATGAATCTTAGTGAGCCTTCAGAGCAGATCATGGACTCTTTTTTTTAGCAATATCTGTGCCTTGCTTCTAAATTATTTTTCTATGGTAAGAAACTAAAATTAATACATTATAATTTTAAAGGGAAAAAAAAAGGTATATACACACATATGAATTCAGGTATGTTTAGTTTAACAAATATTCTTCATTATGAAGAGACAAGACTGATCATGCAGTTCCTGTTATAAAATACTGATTTCAATTGCATAAAACTTTGTCACTTTTCAACCAAATTCAATCTGACATTCTACATCACAGGTTTTAATTCACTCTTTTTTTAAATGCTTCTATAATGAGTCGCTGTAATGTCTCTATAATCTCTATAACCTATATAATGGTCTCTATTTACATAAACAAAGCTGCAAGAGAACAAACTGCTTTATTTTTTTTAATTTTATATCATATTGAGCAACAATCTCTTGTGGAAGGCCTTAATATTTAACAAAGGATGTGCCCTTGGACATCATAAGAAATCAGAAAAAAAAAAAAAGTTACTCGGTGAGTAACTTCAGATCACTCACAATAAAGAGAATTCTTATATTTTAGAAGACAAATCCTCCAGACATTTCATCTGCAAGGAGAGTCTTCTAACCTGGGCTGAACACAACGGTATCCATAATGATAGGTCTGAGCTTCTGTGAGTCATATCAGGTTTTGATCCAGACAGTTGAAATAAGAATAGAAAAACTCTTTTTCCTGAGCTCCCTGCTGGTTCAGGCATCTTACAGGAGATGCATTATAATCCTTTATAAATCCTAATATGTGTTACTCTTATTTCCCAACTCAGCTAAACCCAGGACCCACAACCCAGAGCACTCCTCTGCTAATACTGTTGACAGTCACTGGCAACACATCCCATCGTACTCTTTCTATGCATTCAGGAGAAATCAAGAACAGTCAATGCTCATTCTTTATTAGCTCCTATAACAGAGATCAGAGTTGTCATTCTAAAGGTTCCATCGTTATGAAGACCAGTGCAAGGTAACCTGATGTAGTATCTTTGTATACCTTGCTTCTCTTTATAAAATGAGGACCTGAAGAGTTAGAAAACATATTAGAAAATTGGTGTTTTTTCTGTGTTCTTAGTGCTTTCATACTAGTCAATAATTTTTATGCACTTTATTGGGAGGGTCTTTGTTTGCCTCTGATTCAGAGAGAGAAGGGCCAAACATTTTTGTTTAATATACATAAAATTTACATTATTCTAGACAACCCATATGGAAAGTGACATCCAAGATGTGAAGCCATGTTTCAGTTTCGGAACAATATACGATTTTCAATTATCTTAATTGAACAAGCACTTTAGAACTTATCCTGGATCTCTTTCTAAGTGAAATCTTATTGAGAAAAACCTATAGGGATAATCTCCCACAAGACTTTTTCTACGTTTCAGGCAAAAATGGCATCCAACAACAAAAAAAAAAGAAGTGTTGGTCCAGAGATGAAGGAATGACTGTATTCCAGAGAATAAACACAGTGAGGCACACAGGCACCAAACGAACCTACCATCACTGATAAAATTTATCAATGTCTAAATGGAAGAGAGAGGTCACCTCAGGGTATAGTAAGGAAAAAAGAACTGTTGGGGAACTGGAAGTAGAACAAAAGATTGTTTCTTCAATCTCCAAACCACTTGAACAGCTGTGTGTCACACATAAGAGGCACGACTTTGTTCTACACAGCACTACTAGATTCCAAATAATCCCCTATTCTCCTGTTCCTGTTGTGGAGTTTTTTTAGGTAGGATCTCTGCAGGTGTACTGCATTTGGCTGGGATGGAGTCAATTTTCTTCACAGCAGCCTGTATGGTCCTGAGGTTTTTGGCATTTTTGACTAACACTGTTGATAACACACCAGAATTCTGGTTATTGCTGAACAGGACTTGCACAGTGCTAAGGCTTTTTCCCAGTCTATCACTCCAAAAGTAGGCAAGAAACTGGAAGAACACACAGCTGGAAGAGCTGATCCTATTGATCAAAGGACATCCCTAACCATATTATATTTTATATTTTGCTGAGCAATAAAAGCTCAAGAAAGGGACATGGAAGCAGGGAAAGTCATGGCTACACTCTGAGGCCAACCTTACCAGAAATCGGTTAAATGACTCTAGTGGATGTTGTGTTGTGTTTTATATGCCTTTTTTATAATTGTTCTGTACCTTGGTTTACCCCAGTTCTCCCCTATGTCAGTGGTTCTGCCCATCCTGCCTNATCTTTGTTCCCTTCCCCTTTATAATACACCTGATAGCGCAGAGCTTGGTCTTTGAAGTGAGGTCGTGCTGGGCTCAAGGTCATTAATAAACCTGGACTGATCCCTCCATTCGAAGTCCACTCCTTTCTTCCCCCGCAGTCTATTCCTGCCTCACCCGCCAAGGCGAGAGCCTGAGCTGCTCCCTGCCCCTCGGGGATCAGGAGAAGGTTCCTCACAGCTGTGTGTGCACAGCCAGCCGGGACCCTCCGAAGGGACGCACGGAGGCGCCTTTACAACAAGTGGAAAGCAGTGAATAAATTCCTTTACTTTGCTTGCAAGTATAGCTTTTGCTTCACCTATTAAACTGTCTTTATCTTGATTCACAAATCTTTATGCCTTTCTTTTATTTTTCCCCCCATTCCACAAGAGAGGGGAAGAAGCGAGCAGCTGTGTTTAGCTACTGGCCAGGGTCAACCCACCAAAGCAGAAAAGGAAGAGAATCTACTAATGACTATGTGCAGTGGGAAAGAACATGATAACAAGGTCAAAATTATGCTCTAAATACACAGACTATTTCTGTGGATGAAACACACTAGGTATCAGACTAATTTTGAAAATTCCTCACTTGTTCAAGCAAAAGTCCAGAGAGAAGCCCATATGACATTCCAATTAATGAAATAATTTCCATTTTGACCTTAGCTGCCAGAGTGGAAAATACCTATTGAAACTCTCAGACAAGAAGTTTTGAGACTTTTTTGCAATTCCTTCCTATTTCTGAGCTCAAACATCTGGCAATCACTGAATTCTTCCAAACATGTCTTCTCCCAGACACACATCCAAGAAGGTAAGAATGGCTGTCTGACAGAAGGTTGCTATACTGCATGCCAAGCAAGGCCAGAAGCCAGAGCACTTTTTTAAGAAGCAGATTTGTGAAAAAAATAAACTGAAGTCCAGGGAAAAGTTATAAGAAATGAACTTTCTCACTGTTTATGAACAGATGGGAAAGGAAAAAAGAGTAAATAAAACATAAGTAAATAAAACAAAGACAGGGGGAAAAAAGTAATAAAAAAAAATAAAACACAAAAAAAACACATAGAGGATCAAAATGAAGATAAGTTGTTCCAATTTAAAGACATGGCATCCAGGATGTACCTCATTTATTTGGATTTCTGAGGAAAGTATTTAGGTCTGAAGGGAAGTATACTGCACATAAGTCACTAAGGATAACAAAGTTCTTGAGACCATTATCAAAATCACTCAAGGATAGGGACACCTCCAGTAGACCAGGTTGCTCAAAACTCCAACCAGCCTGGCCTTCAACTCTTCCAGGTGTGGGGCATTACAGGTTTTGTGGGCAACCTATTCCAGTGTCTCACCACCCACACTGAAGAATTTCTTCTTAACATACAATCTAAACCTGCCCTTTTTCAGTTTAGAGCCATTTCCCCATGTCCTTGTAAAAAATCATTCTCGCTCTTTTTTTTGAGCCTCATTCAGATACTGGAAGGTTCTATAAGGTGTCCTCGGAGCTTTCTCTTCTCCAGTTTGAACTACCCCAAATCTCTCAGCCTGACTTCCAGCTCCAGACGTGCTCCAGCCCTCTGAGTATCTCTGTGGCCATTATCTGGACTCAGTCCAGTATGTTCATGCCCTTCATATGCTGGGGACTGAACTGGTTGCAGTACTCCAAGTGGGATCTCACAAGACAGGAGTAGAGGTATAGAATTACCTGCCTTGACCTGGCCACACTTCTTTAGTCACAGCCCAGGATACAGTTGGCTTTCTGCTCTGCAGGAACACATTGCCAGGTTGTATCCAGCTTTCCATGCAGCAACACCTCAAAGTCTCCTCACAGCTTCTCTCAATCTATTCCCTGCCTCGTCTGCATCTTTGCATGGGGTTTCCCTGACCCAGGGGCAGGATCTTTCACCTGGACTTGTTGAATATAATGGGTATAGGAACTATAGAATCACAATCTAAAAGGAAATAACTATTTCCTCAGTCATCATAATGGTCTCATGTGGACCTGCTGGACCAAGTCCAGAGGAGAATCACAAAGATGATCAGAGGGATCCAGAACTTCCCCTATGAAGACAGGCTGAGACAGTTTGGATTGTTCAGCCTGAAGAAGAGAAGGGTCCAGGGACCCTCTCTTCACAGCCTCTTGGCTCTTGGGCCTATCACAGCCTCTTGAAAGGCTGTGATAAGGCCCATCACAGCCTTTCAATATTAATGGAAGTTTGTAAAGCAAGGAGAGCAACTTTTTGAAAAAGTTCTAAAGTAAAAGGTGAAATATTTAGACATTAGGAAGAAGTTATTTAGTGTATGAGTGGTGAGACACAGCAACAGGTTGCCCAGAGAAATTGTAGATGCCCCACTCTTGGAATTATTCAGGGTGAGGTTTGATGGGGCCCTGGGCAACTTTATGTAGGGGGTGGCACTCCAGGTCTTGGCAAGGGGGTTGGAACAATATACCAATGATTTTGAAGGTCCCTTCCAACCCAAACCATTCATGACTCTATAACCTCTGCTCACAGAGGGTCATGTAAGGAATTGTAATGCTGACCCCCAACTTTGCTCTTAGGCCTTGCCCGCTACTCAGTGGAGCAGGGAGGTCCCATAACTCATTAACATCAAATATATCTGTGATTAAGTGTGCTGATGGTATACAACTCATTTAGTCTCCATGCTCCTAGTTCCTTTTCAAAGTTCTACAGCCAGTTGTACCCAGTACAAGATCAAGTCTTTGGGAGACAATGTACAAAAGTCATTCATTCCAGAGAACAAGCAGGAATGGCAAATAATTTGCAGAATAAAAGAGGAGAGCAACTAGAGAGAGAGAACTTGTCCAGACGCTTATGGTAAAGAAAGAAGTGTTAATGCAAACTCTGTGGTCCTGTAAAATCTTTGCCTTGAACACCGCACACAGTCCTGTTTATCCATCTTCAAGAAAAATGAACTTAACACCTGGAGAGTTAGGAGGATGATTAGGGGATACCGAGTATAATTTAAGGAATAGGAGGAGGCATTTGAATTGTAGTAAAATAAGAAATAAAAAGTTGGAGTAAAAGTACAGCCAAATATCAGAGAAACAAGAAAAACAATAAAGAACAGGCATAAATTGACTGGGACTGGTTTAAGCAGGAAATTAGAAGATGGCTTCTAGCTGTAAAGAGAATGGTATACTAATACATCTTCATAAGAACAAGTAAGAATAGTGAGAGCAAAATACAGTGAAACTAATCAAGCTCTACCTATAAAATAGTTATGGAAGAGGCTATTAAGACTGCTTGGCTGAGAGCTTGGGTTTGGACCTGATGACCTAAGAATCATCCCTCCTGTCTTGGGATTCATCTTCCATTCATTCCATACATACTAAAAGAACAGGAATAAAGAATAATCATCATGTTTCCACTTAAAATCAAAAGAATCAATGAAATTTTTATTTGGTACTAAATATGTGTATACCAGTAGAAACTTGGCATTTCTCCCTTTTTCCTCAAACACTTCCAAATATTTTTAAGTACACATGTCCCCATCCATCTACCCCCCAAAAAATCTACATTTTCAAGAGTCAGCTATAAAGGTCACTTGGATATTTAAACATACTGGTGAGACTTAGGGAATAATCTTCAGTAGGTATTTCTGTGTTATATGGAATCCTCTGGTTGTAGGAGCCTTGTGCATTTTGCAAGCACTGCTCTCATACAGTGAATACAGTGCAAATGCAACACAGTAAGTACATTATATCCTTCCCAAAACTGTCAGAAAGCAGTCTAATGCCAAATTTTCTATATGTCACCAAAACAAACCAACCACCCAATTAAAAAAATAAAAAATCCATGAAAACCCAGAGATTAAAATTGATATTAAATAAATAAATTTTAAAACCTTAACCTGAAAAGAACAGCACTCCATCTGTTCTGTTATCTAAATTATAGTCACATATATCATTTTAACAGGATTTCCAGCTAAGCAAATAAATCTTGTACTATGACCATATACACATATGTCTATATTCTCTAAATTGTTCCACTTAGTACAGCTTTGCCCTTTTCGAGGCAAATCAAATACTTTACAAAAAAGGGGTAAGTTTTACTGCATAAAGTCATATTTGTGTTTAGACCACATTTTCCAGATTTTCCCTTACATTTGCATATATAACTATTACAGTCTAACACTAATAAGAAAATGATGTCTTGTAGTTCTTAGGGGCAAAAAGGTTTAAGTTCAGTAACTGGAGCATTAGAAGGCAAGTGAGTTATATTTATATTTAAACCTCTTTCAGAGCTTACTGATTTAATAAAATTATCAAACTACAGGAATTTCTCATCTGGACTGTACCTAGGACAAGAAAAATCTGAGAAAACCTTCATAGGGAGCATTACAAAGTTTTAAATTAAATATATGTGTTTAATCCCATATGTAGTGCATTCTCATTTCAAAAGGGCAGTCCTCAAAGCCTGACTATTGTCATCCAAGCATAAGGCAAATATGAAAATATAAACTTCAGTGAAAGAATTCCCCAATGGCACAGACTTGCTGTAATCTTACAACTAAATGCTAGATAACAGTCAGTGTGGGTACATAAAAAGTAATGCACATGACAAAAAAAAAAACCTAGCAATAGATGTAAAGCTCTCTGATAAATTAGCTATCATGTTTCAGGGAACAAATCAGCTTCTAGTGGTAATCAAGAAAAGAAAAAGCAATAACTTTGGAGTTTATTATGAAAGACAATATACTTATATCTGTAACCTTTCAGATCTAGTTACCACCCCTCAGAAAACAAATTTATTTTAAAAAACTAACAAGAAGGACACCTGAGGGTGAGCAGAAGGAGAGAATCATTTCCACATTGGAAAATCTGCGTGTGGTACTTCTAAGAATCCAAGATCAAACTGAGATAAACTGAAAATATCTAAACTGTAAAACCAAACAGTTCAGGGGGCATGTAGAAAATTCTATTTAAACACAATGAATTTGGTTAAGGTGGATTTGTTTTCATATAGAGCAAAAAAGGCTATAAAATTGCCTGATGAGATATTCTTTCATACATATTTATGCCTAGCCCCTGTCAAAGATACCAGCCTGTATATGGGTGCAGGGGACCAGTTTACCAGTTTGGTAGTTTGTACATTTTAGTCATTTATTCTGTCATTGTACATCTTAATCTTTTAGTCTATCATTCACAAATAAAATTATTTTGTCTATCTTTTGCATTATTGAAAAGGTGAGGCAAAAAAAGCATTTATTACAAAAATTCAAAGAGATTTACAATCCACAGGGTGATCCAGATCATTCTCCACTCTGCAATGAACTGTAACACCAGTGTAGATCAGCCTCATTAACTGACAAGATGCACCAAATTGTATTTCATTCCAACTCTCACAGAAAAACTAAAAAAACATTGAAAAAAAAAATTTTATTCCTATTCTGTGGAGGGTGGGGGGGAAAGACAGATCTCCTCTAGTATTTAAAGATTTGTTCCTGAATTCCACTGTAGGTTCTTACCATATCAGGTTAGTACAAATCAGGGAAACTGGGGTTTCTCTTACTATTTCAACTCCTGATGTCTCTGACCTTTGGGAAATGTACTTCAGAAGACTCTGAGAAAGGCAGAGTGCACCATTTCTTTCCCAGCATATTTATCAGTGAATAATCA
Source organism: Peucedramus taeniatus (assembly GCA_013400575.1). Classification (NCBI taxonomy): domain Eukaryota; kingdom Metazoa; phylum Chordata; class Aves; order Passeriformes; family Fringillidae; genus Peucedramus; species Peucedramus taeniatus. The sequence goes on from WBNO01007825.1 coordinate 18,397, forward strand.
ATAATTACTTAGCACAGGACTTCAGCTGTTTATCTATATAGTAAATCACATCTGTATTAACCTCGTTTTACTATTGCCCATCCATTATTCTCTCAAGAGGATAGCTAACTTAGTACCTCATATTCCTGTGGAAGTTGAAAAATTCTACTTATTTCTTCACCACTATTTGAGGTGAAAATATTAAAAGTATAAGGATGCACTCACATGACATCCCTAATGTTGAAGGTTGTTTATCTTGGTGCACATGACTGTATCATTTACTGAATTAGTGAAAGCCTCCTTTGGCCCCCAAGCCAAAACAAAGTCTTATCTGATTCTTTGCAAAAGCCCAATTTCTCCCCCAATACATCTGTTAATTCTATAACATTCCTCTTGAATAAAATATCATTCCATAGCAAATAACATCCCACTATGAATACACTATGTGTTTCAAAAATCATAAACAGGTATCTATATTCTCAGCTTCAATCAAGAGGTTTCCCATAATTTTTAATTCTGTTCCTCATCAACCAGGGGAACAACAGGTCTGTTGTTACAGACCTGTTACCAAATGATATTGCAAACTACATCACTTGTCCCCAGAAAAGAGATCTGCTGATAGGCATTGCCAAAAATAATTGGGTTAGAAACCCCTTCAGTTGTAGTGTCTGTAAAGCATTGTAAATCTTGTAAAGCACTGTAGAAGTGAAAATAGTGGTCTGGAATTAGCAAACTTTTTCTCAGCATGCATTTACACATCTGTGACTATTTTGCCCAATTAATTAGTTTTTTGAATCTCATCCACATTAGCTTCTTCTATGCCCTTTACCATAGCATATCCTACAAAGTTTGAGAGATGTCATAACATGTCTTTGGTATCATATTCCTCAAAGCAAAGGCCTATAGCTTTCCCCTTAGATTTTTCAATCTCTGATTTTACTATATCCTTTTTCACATGTATTTTTTTAACACACTCCTGGCAATATTAAACCAAATTCCTAGCTGTGACAACTGTCTTGGGAGTGCATACTAGCAAATGTGATTGCTTTCTCTATCATCTTATACCCTAAGCTTGGAAAATAATTACTTATAAAAATTAGAAACTGAAATTCCTCATGTTCCTGAGACACAGGAGCCTCATTAACTGACAATTTTAAATCTACAATTATTTTAGCAATTGAGGAAAAAAATTAATAGCTTTGTTTTTTACAGGTATTACAAGCCTATGAAAGCAATCCCAACTCCTACATTGTGCATTTGGCAAACAGAAAGGCTTTTCTGGTTCCATAATCAGACAGAGGTAAAACAAACCCAATCTGTCAAGGCTAAACTTACAAGTGAAGTTAAGTCCATAGGGATCCCAGAAGTGGGAAAATAGCATTTAGGAAAGGCCCACAGTGTAATTCAAACATGACTGGCAATAATATGCCAGTTGAGATTTGGATCAGTAATGTAACAAAAAGCAAACAGGTGAAAATGGGCTAAATATAGGCATAGCTATAGCAAATAATAAAAAAAAATAATAAAACATGCTTGGTGATTTTGCATGGCCATATTATCAACAGACTTTCTGATCTATGCCACTTTGAAACACAAAAAACAAAACAAACAGAAACCAACAACCTCTCTCAATGTTCTTAAAAGTTCTTCAAAATATTTGTGCATAACATAGCACAAAATACTCCTTGTAGATGGTTATGACCATAACCTTTTGGGTGGCCTCTTTTCTAAATGTTCTGTAGATGACCTAGAAGACACCAGATGAACATAAAATTAAATAGAAATCGTGATTTCAATAGATATTCTCAAAAAGTAAGCCTATAAAATTTTATTATGCTAACATTTGATAATGATTGGATATCCTCAGTTTCTTCATTCTTTTCCTGGAAATGGGCAGAGACTAGACACTGCAAAGGTTTTTGGTGGAAAGCCAGAGATTTCTCACTGCTCTTTTGTTAACTTCTAACGTGTACTTGGAGGAAAACAACTTCCTTCCCAAAACAGTGGAATCACAGAATCATTAAAGTGGTAAAAGACCTCCAAGATCATCAAGTTCAACCTTAGACTGAATACTACCACACCCACAAAACCACATATCATGATAATATCCAAACTGAACCTCCCCTGGTGCAACTTGAGGCCATTTTCCCTTGTCCTATCCCTAGCTGCCTGGGAGAAGAGGCACAATTTCCCCCCCGCCCCAACACAATCTCCCACCTCATTGCAACAAAAAAGGACACAAGGAAGTTTCAAATTTTTTACTTATTCAGAATTCTCCAAATGTCTCTTTGTTCAGCCTAATCTTCTGAAATTTATTCCTTCAGACTTTTTGGCTGGCATGCCATTTTATAATAGAAACTGAAGAAAAATGAGGAATTTAAATAACAAAAAATTCTAAAGGACAGAAAGAACAGAATTCCAGTTCCATCACTATGTTGTAATCTAGGGAGAAGCCCGGAAAATCTTCTTGATGGACTCTCCATCACAGAAGACACCATCAGGACACATAACCCTTCCCAGAAAATCCAACTCTTATTTAGAATGAGTATGAAGTTCCAGATGTGAATTAAGTGCCAAGCTAAAAGGTGAATAGTCCAGTTTGATCCAAAATTTCATTGTATGTTTTCAGTCTGCCATGGATATCACGTAAATAGTTAAAAGACCAAAACTTTCTGAACAACAAAACTGCTCTGGTAAAGTAATCCTGAGAGAATAACCCAACATGAAATTCAGATGGTAGAGAAAGTTATAAACCAGGAAACAGAAGGGTGTTATTGTCCGGCCCCAACCTTTTTTAGAAAACTGTTTTTAAATTTTTCAAATTCTGGTGGTGACAGAACAAACAAACAAACAAAAAACAAAAACAAAAAAAAAAAACTGAACTGAAAAAAGGAAACAAAAAAAACTACCCTAAGAAACAAGTGAAAGTGTGAATCAACATATTTTTCATCTTAATGTCTCTGCATATCTGATGATTAATGGAAAAAGAAAAAATCCACCATGCATCTGACTTAGCAGTTTGCCTCAATTATATTAAAAAAAAATGATTAACACAGATTCATCCTTCAAATAAATTTAAGGTTTAAATTTGTGTTAGTTCTGCTTACTATTCTCCTATTACATTTATAAACTTTTATTCTTATCTCTTTGTATGTTTTCAGCATGAGATTTTTTCCAGATTGTCCAAAAATTAATGAAAGCAAAAGCTTATTTAAGATTAGATCCTTTGGGGAATGCCAGTCACAGTTATGTTTTAAAAAAAAACCTTAAAGGCAAATGGTTACCACAAATTTTAGCATAATTCAGAGTAGCCATGAACATCTAAAATAATAAAAACTCCTGTGAGCTGCCCCCAAATGCTAACAATCTTAATTAGACAAGGAAAAATAAGGAAAGGTAGGCAATTAAATTTGTTCTCTACTATTCTATAAGGATGGGACTAATTTAGTTTTCTGAGGAGTTAAAGAAGTTTCTTGTTCTAAAATAGACAACAGAAGGCTACTTGTTAAGTGATACCAATAATTAGAACTATGTTTTGTTTGTTGTCTGTGTTGAATACACAGAAAAGTATATTTAAATACTGTATGGTATAGATAATATCAAAGTTGTCATAGCAGAGGTTTAGCCCACTATGCTGCCAGATTAATATAAGAATTAAGCACTGGTTCATTTTAATCAAAGAATAGAAAAAAATAAATTAACATTTTATGCCTATTCAGGATGAAAACTTGGTTTATGAAGTTTCAGTAGTTATTTCAGAGACTTCAGACCCCAGTAAAGAGAGAGGCAGTCATACTTAATAATAATCTCTCACTGTATAGACTAACTGGGCTGAAATTTTTGTCTTACCTGAAAAACATGTCAGATCATACATTCTTAACATTTCAATATTTCATTTGTGAAAGTACTCTTTAACCATAAACATTGTTCTGTCACTGGCGGAAGAGAGAAAGGTAAAGGAAAGGTGTTACATTCATTTGAGATACCATAAAAAATCCAGAGAGGAGAGCATTCAACATTCACATAAGGAAAACAATATACAAGCTGCAAACCTAGCAGTGATTCCGTTTTATGGAAGAATGAATACACATATTTAGAATTTTTCCACAAACTGAAATTACTTTTTTATGACCCACTTTAATCGGGAGTTCGGGTTTTGCAAAAAGCTGCCTGACATGCTGCCCAGAATGAAGGGTCCTGGAAGCTCCAGCTGTCTCTGTTGCTGAAGAACCAGGGACTGAACAAGTCAAAGGATGCAGAATATGGCTTCCCACCAGCCTGCCAGTGAGGCTGCCAAAGAGCTGGGGAAAGGACCTGGCAGAAATTCAGATTTCTTCCATCAGAATCCAGATATCAAAACTTGTCTGGCTTTTAGCATCACATGAAAAGCTCTGTCAAAAAAAAATCCTGGCAAAAATTGAAAGTAATCTTTCGTTACCTCAGTGAACATGAAAATTCTCAAAAAAGTAGAGAAGGTGTAATGAAGCCCTAAGTACATGAGGACCAAGGATGTGAAAAGATCCCATTGAGCTTAGAAGAACATGCACAATACACTGCAGTAGAAAAATCTGTCAGTAGAATTTGAAGCTAAATAAAACCCTGAAAACTCTAAACAAAAGAAAGGTGCTTCCTCCTCTCAAACACTTCCTAATGCCACTTTTTACCTGGAACTGCCTTTCAGTGGTGGCACTGAACAAAACCCAAACGCTTCTCCTCCTGCCTTCCTTCTCCTGACATCTCCCGAATGCCCTATCTGATGCTGAATTCCTTGTCATTGTAGGAGTGGTGTAACAGCTGCACTAGACAAAACCTACCTGTACCATAAAAAGCTCTTACAAGGAATAGGCACAGCAGGGGAATGAAAAAAATAACATGAGAAAGAAAACAAGTGCTACCAAATTCTTGTGAATTCAAAATAAACATACGGACATACTTAATCCTTAAATGTTACACATCAAATAAAATCTTGTGTTTATCCCGTTTAAGAAGTATACAAGGAGTTTTTGTTCCTATTTTAACCAGACAGACTTAGAAAAAAAAATTGAAATTATATAATATTGAATATTATTATTTAATATAGAATATTGAAATTGGGTGTTAGACCATAAAAGAAATTGAAAAATAGATGGAAGCTTCTGAGGCTCAATGATGAGATCAGGAAAGAGAAATACTTTGTCACAGATCACTTCTTTAATCACTTCAAATGAAACCTGAGGAATTAATAGCAGCTGTGGTTTCTCCTTTCCTTGGCCTTTTTTTCTTTCTTTTTTTTCCATTTTATTTCCTCCAGTTATATTACCTTTATTTCTAAACCAAGGAAATTTATGACAGCAAGCTAAATTCATCTGTCATAAATGTCCTTGCAACAGATTTCCTGAGATATAAAAACATTTTTTTCCTGCAATGTAAAAGGCCTGAAAGGACAGGTCAAATAACCCCCACCTAAAAGTATTCAACAGCAAAACTATTGGGACAAGAATAAATGTCATTATTCACTCTTATATTACAGCTAGGGGCAGAGCAAGCTAATTGCTTCATTACAGTGGACGGATTAGATTATTAGGACTGAAATGATTATCAAGTGCACCATCATGGGGTTATACTGGATTCCTCGTTTCTCCTGGTGGCACAGTTGTACTGATGGCAAAATAGTGGTTTTAAAACCTTAAGTATCCAGGAAGCTGAACTTTCTGTTTTCAAATGAGGACAATGTCACTTCTTTTCATGCTTTAATCATTTTCTATGTAGAGTATTTCAACTTTTCCTAAAATATATGAAAAAACATAACTTTTATGAAATTCAGCAATCTCCATGTCCAACAAGAAACAAGAATAACCTGGGAGAACCCACACCACCAGACACTAGAATTAAAAACATGACTGCAAGGCAAGCTACAGGTTTGGTGCAATAGATACTGCTATATTACATGGGCAGTAGATACTACAATGCCATGCACCCTGCAGGTAATGGAATTTAGGAGGGTTACCAAAGGTAAACCTAAACAAATCTTTTGTCATGCATCAGGATTCAGATATCCTCACCTCTGTGATCAGCTATTTTTTATAGTATACCATAACTGTCACAGAGACGCTTCCATTTTGTGGCAACCAAGACACAGGAAACCTGGAGACACTTGGTAGACACTTTAATTTTGTGCTATTATGAAGTAATACCTCAAAGCTGAGTTGCATATCTGAATCCAGAGAACATGGAACATGTACCATGTTGCAGATACGGGGAAATGTGTTCTGAGAATGTCTTGGATTCACAGTACTCGGTAGAAAATAATATTCTACCTGAAACACAAGTTTCTCAACTTTATTTTCAACCACTAGACTTCCCAGTGAAAACTTTTGCAATAATAACATCCTTCCTCAAGGACAGAAAATAAAAGAAGCAGAAAGAGAGAGACAAAGATGAGCACACTAAGATATGAGTCTCGTGGATGATGCGCTTTTGCTCTATTTTTACCAAAAGCCCAGAGAAAGGAACAAAACCTACTTGTGCTGCTTCAGGGGCAACATTTGTTCAAGGCAGTAAAAATGTATTTTGGGAGTGCAAAAGGATAATCTAAGTCAGATTTCTTCTTGTTTCTAATCACTTACTTCTTTGTGAGTGTGCAGACAATTCCAAAACTTGCTAACAAATGTTAAGGTCAATTCCCTCTCCACTTGTGCCCAGGAAACACCCACGTAGCAGCTGGAGATGGAAAGTAGCAGTCCTCAAAAAAGCTTTGTATTTCTCTTCAGTATGGGCAGAAACAGGGTTGGGTGGTTTTACTGTATTTTCAGCATTTTGGTGTCATTCTTACAAGCACCTTGACTTAATCTAACTATCCTCCAAAGAATGTAGTAGATCAATTTGCAGTAACTAAAACTGAATAAAACATACTGTTAAAATAAAGAAACATGGGGAAACAAAACTAGGGTGGAAATGTAGACTACAACTTCCTTTAAGTGTATCTGACAGATTGAAAAAGCACAAGTAGGTTGTAGCAAAGCAAGGAAGTGAATAAGCAAATGAACAGAAACTGATAGGAACCAGGCTCGCGCATTTTGACTGGCACGGCTGTCTGTCAGAAGCAAATTAAAAACAGTACTTCAATTGGAAATGGTGCAGCTGACAGCACAAAAAAAAGCTTCAACTATCAGATGCCAGATCTTAGAATTAACATTAAATAAATACGCCCTTTTAGAATTTCTTTACTTTGATGCTTACTTCACAAAACTGGATGAATTTATCAGGACAGCAGTTAATTTTGTTAGCACCCATTTCTTTAGCAAGAGAAATATCGGGATTTTCCACTAAAAAGAGCTAGTAGAAAGCTGTAGCTACAAAGATTATTCTAGGCAATACAACAGCTGTATTTACATATTGTCTACTACAGATAAAATAGTGTTAAGGCGTTTTGTAAGGCAAAGTAAAAAACTTTGGATCAGAAAGATTTTCTTAATGAGACCCCAAAGGATATTGAGTAGCTATTGTTTCTTTTTCAAAAATAGTTGTATTTTTTAATTAAAATCATATTTACACACATACAGAGGATATTTCAGATTTTTAGTAATAGTCAAGCGCATTCATAACTTCTGCTTTGCACTTTATTATTGAAATAGCTTTCTTTTAGCTTTAACTCAGAAATATTCTTCAAATACTTTTTTTATTTCCAGAAACGTGTATAAAAATTGACTCATGTAGCTCAAATAGTGTGCATGCTCTTAAAGGTGAGTTAACTGTCTTAAAGAGAGAGGACAAGAACCACTGAAAGCCCTACTGTCCTCCCTTTATCTACTGAAAGCAAAAACCTAAAGCTGTATCTACAGAAAAGCTGATGTCATAAGTGAAAATATCAATTTGCAATTTCCTTCAGCTCCTTCACTTTCTATTACTGTAAGCAGAATACTTGCTACACATTTGATTATTCTTGAACTTTAACCCAAAGCTTTATCATGTTTGTGAAGCACACACTAATTTCAATTTATTAAAATGTGAACCTTTATACTGTGTGTATTGCACAAATTGATGTTACACAAAAATGTCCAGAGTTAGCAGAGTAGTCAAAGATGCATGAGGTTAATCAAGTAATTAAGTTTTTTTTTTTAAAAAAAGGAGCATGTTCTAGAACCAACAGTGAAAACCACTGAGTGCTGATACTGCAAGGCTTGCTAACTTCTTTACTTTTTACAGGTACAGTGGATAGCTGGATTAATTTCAATCGTTATAACAGATAACTGTGATTTTACTCTTGCTAGGACAATTCTGGACAAGGTGGCTCAATTTTACAAATTTTATCTATTCATCTACATTTGGTGGAACACTAGATATTATGATGTTTATCCACTTCTTAGAAGGGGAAATAATATCAATCTTTACAGAAATTACCAGAAAACACCTTAGCGTGCAAGCAAAATAAAGATATCTTCAAAATATCAGGAGTCAATCTACAATCCATGCTTTCACTACATGCATCTCCTGCTCAAGCAATGGTAACAGTAAATGTTAATTTACTGCTAACAGGAAATTTGGAAGCCTGTACAGTGACTATGAAAATAAATTAAGTATCCTTTTTACCAAGTAAGAAGGCAAAAAAATCTTACAAAACCAAAGAATACAATTCCAATGTGACATTCTGTGTTTTCATTTGTTTCAAGATTTCACCAGGATGGGCACTACACCTCACTAGGGATTGCTGTTCTCTTCACTCTTCCTCGGGCAGCACAGACAGTTCAGGAAGTACAAATTCATGGCTTAAATTCTACAGGGCTGGAGCAAGGTGGTCTGCAGTCTCTCACTCCCACATGGCCCTTATAGGTTTTGACATAAATGATGAGAAATTATGGACGTAATTTCTTTTCTTTCACAATAAGATTAAATCAGAAGTGATCTAATGGCATTAGTAGACTTCTAACAGAATAAAAGAATTCAAGTTAAACCAAAATTCAGCTCTATTGTTTCATTACAGAAATGAAATTTTCAAGAAAGCAAAACAAGAAATCCATGAAGTGTTTTATTTGCCAGTGAGAGGGTCTAAACCAAATATTTTCTTACAAGCTTCATCATATCTTTATAAAATGAGTTGAAGGAAGTGAACAGCTTCAAATAAGTCTGTATTAAAATACAAAGAACTGACAGACTTAAATGGTCATCTCCCAGAATACTTTTATATACAAAATGGATAGAAAATGAAAATACTTGGAAAATTCTATCTTGTATAACTTAAATAAAAGTAAAATTTAAAAAATTAAATTAGAATTTACTTGATTTAAAACTTATTTGGAGGATTGGAAGAAATATATAACTTCTTGTGTGGAAAAAAAATCTTGTTAAACATGAGCATGTCTTTCACAATATCTCTTATTTTTCAGAATAATTCCATTATCATCTCAGGTAGATCTCTGTAGAAGTTCTGTTCTCATTTTCTAGAGAGAGAAACATCTAATATAAGTGCTCCTACTTTACATATAGCATTAGGAGACCTTTTGGTATTTCATTTTACACTAGCACAGATATTCTAGGCAGCAGTACTACAAACCAGTAATGGAGTCACCGTACAGTCAGGCACTGGAAATTTTTAACCAACCACTGAAAAAGTCCAAATATTAACCTGTGAAAAGGTAAAAGCTCACTATATCCTCCAGAAATGTGTGTCTGACATTGATAAGAAAATGTTCAAAACAAATTTGTAATAAAATTACTGGCTTCTGAATGAATATATTTTTATAATGTATAATTTATTCAGATTTGGGGGCAGCAAATCTTTCCAGAAGAGTGGGCTTTGATCATGAAAGGAGGACCATCACAGTCATTTGGGGATATTACACATGTTAACATGTTAAAATATTGCTTTTGTAGTAATTTTTACCAGGATTCTAGAGGGGAGACATAAGAAAGGGGTCAGCTGTTTTATTTTTCAATAAAATACAGATCAAAGATGACAGTTATAGCAATCCAAGAGAAAAAAATTTCCAACCAATAGTAGAATGTAGGTCCTAATGAATACTGGGCTAATATTAGCAACCAAGTAGTACAAAATATGTGAATATTTAATATTCCTGCATAATAGTTCTAGTCCTGATAGATTCATTTTTCTTCTGAAAGAATGAAATGTCCTTCTAAATATAGCATTGCTCAAAAATAAGAATGCTAGGTAGGCATTCAGAAAATTGCTACTAGCATGGCAATATTTTTAATTGCTACATTTCTCAGTTTGTTTTTTTTAATTTAATTAAGACAATGAGGCTACATCTCAAATGCACAAGTAAGTCTGCAAGCCTGCAACTTAGAAGAATCAATTACTTTTATTGCAATTATTAAAAAAAATAAATGCTTTGAAGCAAGGTCTATCTTTTTCTTATGCATTGGCATAGACAGTAGCAATGGTAAGTTCACACCTTGTATTTCTCTATGTAATCTTAAAAATATTCAGTAGGTAATGAATTCATGACCCTAGCATATTGAAAGTAAATCATAATTTTTGTAATCTACAAGATCTCTATTTAAAATTATATTTCAGTAACAGATTAAATCAGAACAAAACTATTTTTGTGTCCTCTTTTTAAAAATATTCATGTAGCCTATATTTCAAGTAAATTGCAAACAAACTTAGAGCCAAAGCCATCAAACAGTTTAAATAATCAGAAGATCTTCCCATACAAAATCTGAAATACTAGAGGTGAAGCAGCTCTCCCGTTTTTTTACACAACAAGAAGACTGTCCAGTCACTTGTGAAAATACAAGTGTGCGTGTGTGTGCAGCAATTACAGCTAGGGCCATCACTACACACCTTTCATTATTTATGTCCCAGATCACATTGGAAAATGCAACAACACAGCTTTACAGAGCTCATTCACTTAACCAGAGTCATCTGAGGTATTTCATCTTGCCTTTTTGTCTTCATCCTATGAGCTGAACTAACTTATGTCTAAAAATCAGAGCTTTAAAAGTGTTAAAGAAGGACACCTGCTGTTTGATATGGAGACACAAAACCTAGTTCTATCTAAAGTAACAACAGTAATGACTTTCCAACTCCAGTTATTCAGCAGAAAAATTTTATGAGTATTTTTGTTTTCTTCACCAAAAATTTTTTGAACATGAATTTTGGTGGCATTGATTCATAGACCTTAAACAGCAACTTCAAAATCAGAAATTAGTTTGTACATGTTTGACCACTGGTTTTCTCTATGACTGCAACATAACCAGTCTTCGCAGACTGTGGAAATGGTGGTGGAATAATTCCATTGCTCTCAGAGACTCCAAAAGTACCGTAGCTAATCTCTCTCAGCCCCTCAGCTGTGCTAGCTCAGCATTTTGTAGGACTGTACAGTAAATCAGATGAGTTCCTTTCTGTAGCTTAAAAAGATGCTCTGCCAAAAGGATGAAGGGAGAAAATATTTTTTCATTTGCTTAACATCCCTGAAATAGTTTCACTAGGCAGTTCAGCAGATACTTGCACCAGGGCCATGATGGTGTCATGGAGGCAGGAAGGAGCAGCTGGGCTGGCAATGGAGCTGCGGGTGCTGCACTGACAGCATGGAATTGCCTGGGGCTCTGGAGCTGAATTTAGCCTCTCAGATCTGCCTTCTAGAGAAGCCTCTCTTTTTCTTACTGAATTGATTCCACAGGGACCCAGGAAGAGTTGTATCTCTAAGCTCAAGTTAGCCTTTGCAAATATATTTGCTAAATAAATATTGTGGTGGATTAACCTTGGATGGCTGCCAGACACCCAACAAGCTATTCTTTCATTCCCCTTCCTCAGCAGGACAGGGCAGAGAATATAATGGAAAAGCTCATAGGTCAAGATAAGGACAGAGAGACCACCCACCAGTTACCAGACTCCAATTCTGGAAGATTAATTCAAATTATTGCCACTTAATAACAGGGTAGGACAGTGGAAAAAAAAATCTAAAAACGCTTTTCCCCCCTGCCTGTTCCTTCTTTTCAGTCTCAGCTTCACTTACGAACCTTCTACCTCCACTTGGAGCAGTGCAGGTAGAGGGGGCAGGGACATTGTGGTCAGTTGAGAGCTCTTCATCTCTGTGACTCCTTTTTCCTCATACTTGTCCCCTGCTCCAGTGTGGGGTCCTTCCCATGGGATACAGTCCTTACTGAACTGCTCCAGCATGGTCCTTCCCATAGCCTACAGTTCTTCAAGAACTGCTCCAGGTCTCTTCCAAGGGGTGCAGTCCTTCAGGAACACCCTGCTCCAGCATGGGGCCACTGGAGAATCAGAAGTCTTGCCCAAAAATCTACTTCAGCGCGGGTTCTTCTCTCCATGGGCTGCAGTACTTGCCAGGAGCCTGCTCCAGAGTGGGCTCTCCATGAGGCCCCAGCTTCAAAGAAGGTGCATCCACCTGCCCTGGCATGAGGTCCTCCACAGGCTACAGGGGCACAGCTGCCTCACCCTGGTCTTCACCATGGCTGCAGGGCAATCTCTGCTCTGGTGCCTGGAGGCACCTCCTGCCCCTCCTTCCTCACTGACTTTGGTATCTTCTTTGGTATCTGTTTCTCCCATATTTTTCTCACTCCCTCTCTCTCACAGGATTTTTTATCTTCTCTTACACATTATCCACAGAGATAATGTGTGACTGTCCAGCAGTGCCACTGATGGACAATATAGCCAGTTCCAGATCCATTTTAGAGCTGGGGGAAACCAATTTTTTCAGACATGAGGGCAGGTCTTGGTGTCTTCTACCACCCCTGCAGCTTCACCCCAACACCTGGACATATAAATGCAGCACGAATATTTCCTTCCCACCAGAAGAAGTGATACCATTTTTAGTTATGAATCCAGTGAGTTACATGCTTCCATATAAGTTTTTATGTAAATTTCCCTTTATTATGGCAATATAAACTTAATTATGAATTAAAAGACAAAGAATAGTTGGGTTGGTGGGCATCAGTTCAATAACTCCTTTCCTTCCTTTTTTTCACACACTGAGAAAATTTTTGAAGAAAATCTTTATTAAGCCAAAACTAAGGATAGAATACGTTTCAGTGATGTAATTACAAAAACTATTATGCAAATGTTCAAACCGTCCCTAAAAAGATACTAATGATGTCCAAACATATGAAGCAATAGAAAGGCACAGCAGAATTTAAACCTCCTTCCACATCCTAATACCATTCAGGAACTGAATAAAATATGTCCAAGATAGAAGATTTTTAATGGCAATTTCCCTCTTTTAACACAAACCAATATCTTTCTTTTGGGCAGCTTTACTGAAAATCCAGCAGTTTCAATGGCAGGCAAGAGCTGTTTTAAAATAGGTCATCATGCTTAGTCTTATTCATGTTAGGACCAGTAGTTCCTTTGAAATACAAATTTTTTGTGGATTACTATAATAAAACACTCCTAAGCCCTTATCAAAGAAAAACCTTGTGGCTATGAAGAGTGACAAAACATGTTACCAATTCTAAACTGCTCTTTCTTATTTAACCTAAAAATAAAACTAGGAGTATATCCTTAATTATTTCAATAATAGCAAGAAAAAATATACATTGGTGCTTTTACTTATTGTAACGACCAAATGACCAATACCTATTGAACTATGACTTAGTTTCCATAGTGAAGCATTCAGTGAATGATTTTTTATTATTAACATTTTATTAGGAAAAATTATGAATCTAAACAAAGGCACTATTTTACCCCATATTCCTTTTAATAAACAAACTTCTTACTTGTAACTAACTGGTCTTACTTCATTAAGAAATAGTTATTTATATCTGAGACATTAAGATAGGACACGGTGCTATCATGGATTAATTCTATAATTTTTATCACTCTTCTTTGTGCCGAACAAATATGACCATTCATACTAAAAGTTAAAATGTAACTAAATATTTATTTTGTCTTTCTCCAAATAAAACCTTCTTCTATACATGAGAATATCTGTGTTATAGAAAGCTTGGGAATATATAATTCAGACCAAGTTTTAGGCAAGAACACTGCAAATTCTGCAAATCAAAAGCTCAAGACAAGCTCATGTAAACTCTACAAAGTAGCTAAAAACATTTATCTTCCAACCATGTCTAAATAAATTCAAAATACATAAATGTACATTTGTGCTCAGCTATAGCACATTAAATTTCATTCAGCTTTGGCCACCTGCTTTTTCAGATATCAAGCAGACAGAATTCAAGGCTTTCAAATAACAAGTACTGTCTCTGTACTCTACCCTGAATGCACCTTTTCTTGGCCCAGTGCCTTCACAGCATCCTCTACAGCAATTTTTCAGATGAACCATAAACAGGGCAGGGAAAAAACAGATTTGGATTTTTTTATACATATTTTTACGCTTGGAAGATACAGTTTTTTAAGAGAAATATGGATACTAGGTAAAAATACAGTTTTCTTTCAATCATGTTGGGATTTTGCTTAACTTTAAAATTTGGTGAAATCTTTGGCAAAGTTCCACAAAGAAATTAGAATTACTGCTTCACTTGAAATGTCTTCTGAGGTAATATGTATTAGCATGGAAGTAATATCAACACTTCAGAAATATTTACCATTCACTTAAACTTAGCTCATCAGATTTACTACATATATGTAAATCAGACTATCAACAAAATATCAACAGGCATAACCTTACTACCAATCAAAAAAGCTAATACATTAATAAAAACCAGAACAAGCTGCTTCATTATATCCATAGAATAAAATTAAGTTCTTAATTTTAAATAGTTCATAGTGTTTGCTGTGATATTTCATCACTTCATTACTGCAATGTTACAAGTAGTTTGAAAAAAAAAGATTTTCCTGAAGCATTTTAACTTTAGTAAAAAACACGTGTTTGATAAAAGCATAATCCTCAGCTTTCTAAATGTGACAGTGATGTTATTTTTCTAGCTGTTAGATAATACATGGTTCAGCTGTCACTTAGTGTGCAGCAGTCGCTTACACAGAATGAAATGAATCATAATCGCAATGACTAGCCAAATTAATGAAAGCATGCTGAATCAAAACTCATGCTCCCAATCTGTCTTGGGGCCTGATTCAGCAAAAGTATATTTGATTAAAATACCATACAGCATATTCCATAGATACCTGTTTATCAAAACTTTCAAAGCAAGAAAATGCTGAATTCAGAATGCATAGCAGGACAACAGTATGTTTTTAACAGACTACCACCAAAAGTGACCTATCAGCTTGTAAATACACAGTAGCTAAACAAATCTCATTAAAACAATACATAGCAAAAGAGAGATGGTGTGTGAGTAAAGGAAAGAAACTGTCAAACTGAGTTTATAGAGCTTTCTTTGGGTCTTAATGTTACATTGTTTTAATCCTACAAGTAGTAGACAAATCCTGTTTGTGACTTCCCATCTAGCAATCTGACTAGCTTCATCTATGAGTTTCTACCTTAAAACACTTGTTAGTCATTCTTATTGGGGAATGGCATAGGAAGGTTTTCTTTGCAATGTTCTTTTGAAGATGGGCATGCTTAATCCCACATGCTGGAAAGATTTTATATTCCAAGGTCTTCTTTTAGATCTCATTCTTCAAAGGCTTTCTGAATTCAGTATAAAAAATATACAAAATCATAAGAATAACCATGGACTAGAAGGGAAGCATACTCAGGTTCCCAGCAGTGAGTCTCAAATAGTAAATTTATGGATAAATAAGCATATCTTAATTAATAATTGATAGAAATATAAGCAAAATATGCAAATTTACAAACAGCTTCTAGGGAGCCATAAACATCAGTGTCAGCTGGCAAAGTGTCCATGGCATTTTTACAAGACCAAATAGTGAAGAATTACTCTCAAAGGCAGAACTCTGCAAGGCAGACTCAACTTACCTAATTCCAGAAGTCTGTGAGATAGACCTCTACATCTGACATATTCACTCTATCTTCTTTTTAAGTCCACAGCCAGAAATAGGCTCTGCAATTAATCTGGCCTATTTGAAAAGTCTAATTTAAGATGAGATGGATCACATCCTAAAGGCACCTCTTTATTTCCATTTGCTTCAAATTGAACCTAAGTGATTTCAGACATGGATGTCTTCCTCTGTAGGCATTCAGATGTGGTCAGAAGAATCCCAAAGAATTTCTGGGTTCAAATAGTGTAATCCAAGCTCTAAATTATGTAATGCGGGAATGAAAAAGATACAAAACTGAGGCAATAGTTTTCATTAACCAAACAGTTCTATGCTTTCTGAAAGAAGTCTGATTTTGTGAGGACTCACACCTCATGATGGATTTATTTTGATGCCAATGTTGGTTCTCCCCTATAAGAACTCCTCAGTATGTAGAATGGTGTGACTAGACTTTTTCAATCAGGAATATGGACAATCACTTCCACTACCCATCTTCTTAGTTTCATTTAACCCCTAGTAATTACATATTTTTGGGACCTCAATTTTTTTGTCAAATTTTTTGTAAGTCAACCAACATCTTGCACCTACTGAATAAATATGGCAGCAGATGCAACTGTATCCCTTAAAATAACAGCACTTGTGTATTTCCAAGTTGGTGAAAGACCTCCTTTATCAGGAAGAGATTTGAACAGAGCTCTCTCTTCCCAAATGAACAAATTATGGGTAAAACTGGAAAAGTTTATTCTGCATCCTAAAATGAAGGCATAAATTGTGCAGTCAGGAATGCAAATGGACAGGCAAGAAAAAGTCAAAGTATCTCTGTGATTAGGATACTCTCTCTTCAGAGGCAAGTCCTCATTTCTGCTCCAAGGACTGTTGTGCATTTTATTTAAGCACTTGAATGCAAAATCCATAAGAGGCATCTGACATAGACAGAATACAACTCAGTGGCACTACAGACAAACGCTGCATAGCTGAGGTAATCAAATTCAAAATACAAAATGAGGAATGACTGATTCAACAAGAGTTCTGCAGAAAAGCATGGTGAAGGGATAGCAGATCACAAGCTGACCATGAATCCATAAGTGCTATACCACAACAAAAACCCTAAACACGTGACATTGTCTATACAAGGAAAGAGTTCTGAGCAAGACAGTTTTATGCTTTCCCTATACTTTTGGAATATGTGTGTGGGTTTGGACACTGTATTAAAAAAAAAATCAGTCAATAAGTCAAAAGACAAGCAGCAAGAATGGCCAGAAGTCTAGAAAACAGGACCTGTTGAATCCACAGAAAGGAGTGATGAGAATATACAGGAGGAGATATGATCACGTTTGTGAAATACATAAAAGGTTGCTGCAAACAGAAAAATAATAGACTGCATTGCATTTCCATTATGGACAGAGTAAGTAGCAAATGGCAGGAAAGAGACTTAGGTTTAACAGTAAGGGGAAAATTCTACTGGCAAGGATAAGGACGTTGAGTAAATGAGACAAATTATCTAGGGAATTCAAGAAATCTCCATCCCTGGTTGAATCAGTAGTGGAGACATTGTTCTCATACCTTTCAGTAGTCATCTATCGTTTGAAAAAATGTCAACTTTTCATACTGTATACGAGAGCTTTACCCTAAGATCTGCTTGGCCCACTCTTCACTTTCTGCTACATAGGCAACACAGCACTTGTAGAGATTATCAGCTGGAATTCAGTGCATTGTCTGCTATGTGCCCTTGCCTCTGCCAGGAAGGCTATTTATTTCACTTGTTAGGTGGGGTCTCATAATTGCAAATCACTACTTTATACAAATAAGTGTCAGAAACTGCTGTCTTAAGAGTTGGTCATACCTTGAGGCAAAGGATGAATTGGAAGACCTGTTGAGGTAACAACCAGCAATGTTTTCTATTATTCTATGTGTTCTCTGGGCTTTAAACAGCTTTAAAATCATTGCTTCTCACTCATCCTTTCTGTAATTATAAAAATGTATAAATGCACCAAGAGTTAGATAAACACTATATGGAAAAAGATTTCTAGCTAACACACTGGACTACGCATTTCTGAAAAGTTATATGAAAGATGGTTGTGAACCATTTTCCAAAATAGGTTAACTGCTTCTGACTCACAATTTTATTTAAAGGTGAAAACATTTTATGTCCTTCATATGCTTAAGACAGTACACATTCTAAAGGAAGTTTGCCCTCAAAAATACACAGAACCAAAATGCCACGTTATATCAACTACCGAGCAATGTTATGACCTGCTAAATATTGTGCGCACAAATACAATATTATATTTGCTATAAGAAACTGTTCACCTCAAAAAAATATTAATGTCAAATAAAGAATAGGTCATCAGGAAGTATTTAAGTAACCTCATATGAGATTTAAGAAGAAAGAACCAACCCCATAGAGACACTAAACAAAGAAAATAATAGGTTTTATGTGTTGTTTAAAGTTTAAAGATTTTCTTATTAATTTTCTGAACAGAAGCACTCAGACTTGTTTGAAAGACAAGTTCAACTCTTGCTAACTCCTGCTAGAACAAACAGGATATTTCACTATATTTTTAATAAAAAGTTTAAAGTTTAAATCAAAGATATTTATGGCCTCACATCAAAACTTAGAAACTCCTAAAGATACAGATACATAAAGCCAACTATTATGACTATTATTTTTCCCCTATCAAAATGCATGAGTTTGGTTTCTTTATCAAAATGCAACTGAGATCACTCTGCAAGCATGTAATGTGATGACAGATGATACTTAAGTTCAAGACTATAAAAACACTGTCTTCCACATTCAATGACAGAAAACAGCAGAAATTGCTTTGAACTCTTACTCTCCAAAAATTGCACATATTTACTTCCTATATGCATTGCTATTTCCCTATACAACCTCTTACTGTTTGTTACATTAACTCTTATAGTCTCAGTCCTTACTGACATCTTTGCAGCTTCAAGACCATAGCTTGGAGAAACTACATGAGGACACAGTCACCACATGATATCATGCAGAAGCAGCTGTTCAGCACAGCACTGATTTTGCAATGTTACTGTATCACCAGAAGTATAAATAACTCCTGAGATGAAGTTGTTGGAGTTTACAAATAACAAAACTTGAAGGAAGCTGCTAAAGCAAAAGGGTAAGAGGTGGCATTGAGCTGAAGAAAATCCCATTCCACTGGATTAAAATTGCAAATTTAAACTATTCATTTACTTTTTCCTCCCTATTATGGAGCTTTGAATACATTGTAAGTATTTTAAAAATTCACTGGCAGGGTAAAACCACATTTTACACCAGTTCTGCAGTAACCCATCACTTCTGTGTATTTTGACACTTAGAATATATACACTAATTAGCCATTGTTTCAATGGAAAAATCAATTATTTGACAGTCTCAGTTATTTAGATGTTACCCAGCTCAGAGATGCATGCAGACAAAACCCAGAATGGACCATTCAGTCCCCTAAACTCACCTCTAGAGACCACTGCATTTCACCCAGTCACTGCTTTCTAGGATACAGTCCCAGCACCTTAAAATTATGATCTCCACTCCTCTCTTTTAGATAAAAAATTAAATAAAAGAAGAGAAAAAAACATTCTCTTCTTTTTTTCAAATAAGTGCAGATATTTATTTGATGAGACTACAGAAAGCACACACTATCTTTTGTTGAATGTCTATTTTGGGGCTTCTTTGTTAACTAAATCCAGTATCTGTTTTACTATTTCTCAGCCCCATATGATGTCAAGCCTTTCTACATCCATCCAATCCTACTACTTGTAGTACAAGTACTACTTGTACTTCTTGAATGTGGGAACATCAGCATTACTGCAGTCTTCTAAAACTTTACTCAACATAAAAATTATCAAGCCAAATAATTAGTGTAACTGCCACTCTGTATAATCTCCAAATGTATTCTGCTTAGTCACTAAGAGGAAGTGCTGCTTTAATAATTTGAAGACAGTGTCTAAAAGTGAGTTTTATTCTTTAGAGAACAATTGTAAACACTGAGTCTTCTTGAAGAGCAAATGGTACAAGCCATAACAACCTGACAAGTATTACCTACAGTATAAAATGTCTAAGCATGTGATAAGAGTGAAGAGCAAGAAACAATGACAATTTTAAGAGAGGCCCAAAAAGAAGTACAAATTATAAAACAAAAGAAAGGGGAGACTATAAAGAATATGACAAGGGAGGAGAATGAGGTAGTAGGAAGGGAAGAGGACATGGCAGGGCAGGAAAGAGGGCAAGTATCCTCCTCCACTAAATATATATATATTTGTGTAACTTCCACTATCGCTTGTTTTATAGTGCATAAAGTTATTACTTTTAAAGTCACTTGGACCATATTTGATTTTATAATACATAGAAACAAGAGCAAAATTATGAGTGGTGTAGCAACGAACTGTTCTAATCAGCACTCCAAATTCAGACAAAATGCAGTGTAAAATTATGGAAATGTAACTTAACTAACATTGCCTGGAGTCCTAGTTTACTATTTAATCAAAAGCAAATCCTTTTGCCTTACTCTAGAAACTTTAGGAATTCCTATACATATCTCCATTTTCCAAAAGCAAAATCAATAATCGCCACATATTTATCTCTTTCTTCTCTTCAGCCCTGAAATGCAAATCCAAAACATACAATGCTTTTAAGACAGTGTAAATCAGAGTTGATTATTTATATAGTAGGATAATTATTTATAAAATAGTACAATAACTTTGTGAGTCTGATATTTACACTTATGTAAATATCATGGCCATCAATCTATTGCTTCCTCTTCCCCAGGTGAGCATCCTGCCCCACACCTCACTTACTCACAGTGTCATGCAGAGCTCACAAAGCCCAGTTTCCTTGAGGTTTGCTTGTCAGAGATTTTGTTTCATTCAGTGTAGCTACCCCATTTTTACCATGTCTGTGCAATCACTACCACAGTAACTGAGCCTGCAGTCAGCTGAACCTTCCTAAAGTTCACTCTGGACTTGACAGTGGTCGTTCACAGAGAGCCACCATCCTCTAGCTAGCCCACTATGTTTCCACCTTTTTTGACCCCATAGGTAAATCAGCTGACAAAGCCACACACTTTTAAAAGAAATCTTTTACAAGGACTTCATGGTAAACCTGTGATGCTTTGCAAATGTATGAAAAGTTGGATATTTCATAAAAAAATTTCTCTTGGAAAAATTTGTCTACTACTAGGCCAGATTCTCCATACCCACAAAAAGTTGAAATATATGTCTTTTCAGAGCTATGAGTCTGACTTTATGAGGAGAGCATTTTATCTTTAGAATCGCTCAGCAAAAGAGCTGGAAACTGATGATATTTCAAGTAGGAAAGTATAGATGCACATCACACAGATTGAAACAGAAGTCTTAATAAATAATGGCAGCATCCTAACATCTGTATTTCTTTTCCTGTGTGCATTCTCTCAACACAGTTCTTCGATATAGAAATAAAGTACAAATTAAAAGTTAAAAAGTACAAGACTGATCCCATAAATCAGTCTGTATTGAGGAAATGTGCTGTCTAAAATCTGTTAAAAAGCTTACACACACAAAACCAGATTTTATAAGAGGAAGGATGTGCATAATTTAAAGGAAAAGTCATCATCAAAAATTCTACCCTCTATCCAAGTCAGTAAAATATCCACAAAGAAAAAAGTTGAAAATATGTAAATATTCTTTAAACAGCAAAGACTTACACCCAGAGTACAGACATAAATTCTCTCTGTCACGCATTATGCATATTAAATGTTATGCAAAATATATATTCAATAACCTTGTCAAAAAGACAACTTCTTAGCCCATAACATTCAAAACGCACTCCAAGGGTCCCAAAAATTCCAGAAGAGAGACAGTCAAAGCAACAGAGTTTGCCACCCATCCTTTTTAAAGCAGAAGCTCCACCTCAGGAACACAGTGCACAACTGTAGCTCAGCGTATTTCACAGACCAAACCAGGCCAAAGGACAGAGCAAATCTGGAAAGCTTCTGCTTTCCATGCCATCATGTTCCATCAAATCCTGGCAAGAATTCATGCTGACCCGACCACTATTAGTTGCTACAGATTACAACTCAATACCATCTGTATTTCCTTTCCCCAAAAAGAGTAAAACAAGCATAAGGAGAAGTTATGTATCTATTTTAAATCCACACATCTTTACCCGAGGGAGTGAAAGGAAAAGAATAAATAGTCCACACTACAGATGTGAGTCACACTACTTAATGCTCTTTTGGAAAATGCTCAAATACCACAGTGATGGGAACAGCATAAGAATTTGAAAAACACAAGATAGAAACAGAATGGAGAAAGGAAGTAGAGCCCAGGGACTAGCCATTCATACTGACATTCAATCACCATAAATTATTTTTTAAATATAGAGGGAGTACATGCTTGCTGCTTTCTTCAACATTTGAACAGTTCTTGTGTTAATATCTCTAAATGTCAACTCTTGTTTTCAGCATTTTTTTTAATCCTGCTATATTTCTCCATGGAATGAAATGACACAATTTTATTGCTGAGGCAAAAATACCTTCCACTTCAAAAGAAGCTTGCCTTCGAGGAGAATTACACTTGAACAAAGACTGCAGGATTTAGCTCTATATTTATCTCTATGCAATAACAGTATTTCATTCATATAAACATGGGGGGTTTCTTTTTTATTCTTTCTCTTCTCTTGACAGAAGGAAAATATCTCTCAAGAGAATTAAACTCAGTAATATCTACATGAAGATGCTGGTATGACTTTGGTGGAGGGTTGTGCTTGATAAATCTATAGATATTTTTTGAATAAACATGTACCTGATGGTTCAAGGAGATGCTTCATTTTAAGAAAAATGAAACTGACGAGTTATTCATCTGACACCAGCTTACTTCTCACCACCCTTTGCAATATTGTGGGCCATCTATTCAAATTCCATTGACAACAGCATTTTCCTAATAGTGCTGCTTTTGGCTATCCTTCATGTATAAACTTTACACCATCTCCCTCGCAGCTTACACAGAACTCAAGAAGACACTTTTAGTGAGAAATAATGAGAAACTAAACCCCACATAAAGTTTATCTTTAGATTTGATCAAGACCTTTTTTTTGCCCCATTGTCTGCTTCCAAGATTCTCAGTATTACAAATTAAAACAATTCTGTTTCATTTCTTAAGTTAGTTTTACCTTAGCATTACTTGAGAACAGTTTATTCTTCATTTGCAAGCTTAACCATTCAAGCGGATCCTAGTATTGTACTGAGATTTTACTTCATATTTTATCATAAATATTACTGTCCACAGCAAAAGTTGACAGGAGCCTTCTTTAAAATTTTAATGCTATGATTATATATTTAAAATGCAACTTTAATCCCTTGTATTCCCACAGCTTCCAACTTGAAATTCCACTTTTGTTAATGATTTTTAAGAGTGCAGAAAATTTAAACAAAAATTTGCATTTATTTTGATATATCACGTAACTTAATAAAATAGTCTAAATTGTTTCAAAATAAAAGTATCCCAATAGCAAACAAACTGCAGAGCAAGAGACTAAGATGTGGTGGCAAAAGAAGGTATGGTACTTTATTTCCAGTGCTCACATTACACTGACATGCTTCAGAATGTTCATCCAGCAAAAAACCTTTTTAAACAGATTTCGAAATGTTTTTAGATCTCCTCAACATTTAGGAGCTGTCACACAAAGTATATTTGAAGTTTTTGGCACGATGCTAATAATAATGCAGTGAATCTTGGAAACAGACTTCTGAAGTCAGCAACTGAAGCCCAGAAGGCAGCTTCCAGGTGCTGCGTGTGAAAGGCCAGCTGCAATTAACATGTCCAAGATACAACGCTAATTTTGGTACAGAAAAAAAAACGCTTAGAGCTTAGAGCTTCAGCTTCACCACACTTATCAAAGTCACGTCCACGACAGCAGTAGCTTTGCTTATTTTTAAGCCACTAGAAGTCAGCGTGGTTACTCCGCCACAAAGGAAGAACAGTTTACTCGACTTTACTCAGTGTCTGCCAGCTGACTGGGGAAGGGCGTGACCCACGCCGTGCACGGCAGCGGGACCCCCGGGCCTGCAAGGAGAGCGGTGTCACCCCGGGAACGGGGCACAGCGCACGGGGAAAGCTCGCGCTTCCCCGGGATCCGCGCTCGCACCCGGACACTCCCGATACCGAGCCGGGGGGCCGCGGACAGCTCCCGGTGCTGAGCCGGGTGGCCACGGACAGCTCCCGGTGCTGAGCCGGGTGGCCACGGACAGCTCCCGGTGCTGAGCCGGGCCGGGTGGCCGCGGACAGCTCCCGGTGCTGAGCCGGGTGGCCACGGACAGCTCCCGGTGCTGAGC
>WBNO01007831.1:0-26294 GCA_013400575.1 Peucedramus taeniatus
AAATTGAAGCCTCCACAAATTTGCAGAAAGAGCATTATTTCACAAACATCTGCATGGGCTGCATAACTAAGTTGCATTTGCACAAGTAAGGTGATAGCAAAGAGAAGTTTAGTATTTACCTTAGTTTTCTTTATTCCTCTAGAAACACTAAACCTTCTATTTTAAAATATTTACGAATTTTTCAGAATAGGCTCGAATTGTCAGTTGAGTAGTATGCAATACATAAGACTTGCTCAAACTGAAAACAATGGAAATTATTTGAAATAACTGGTAAACCCCAATTAGTAGCAATAAAAAAAAAGATGTATTAAGCATTTCACTAAAATAATTTTCTAATAAATAGTAGAAATGCAGAGAAATGGAAAGAAGTGCAAAAGAAATTCCTGAACAGATCTCAAAACTAAATGCTAAAGCAGAATCTCAGGATATTTGCTCTGGACAAAACCAGATGGTCTAGTTTGCTCCTGAAACCAAAAGAGAAAGCTATTCACTTTTAAGAGGCCAGCAATCCTGCAGAAAACTGCATGCAGAATTTACCAACACATAACCTTCAGAAGCTCTAAGTATGCCTGAGTAGGACAATTGAAAAATATCTACAATTTAACACTTTAAGGTTTGCAATTGTTTTATACTGCAAAGAAACAAAAGACAGGAAAGGGTAAGGGACAGAATCATGGAACTGAGAAGGCTGATATTACATACAGTTTATTTGCATTCTAAGAATTCATAACTCATGCTTTAATATACCAAAATATAATTTTTTTTTCTAATTCATCAGGTAGCAACAGCCACAAAATGCTCCAGTTAATCAACAAAGTAGTTTCATTTACTTTTGAGGCAGGAGAAAAGCCATCACACCAGAGAAATATTACTTGGATGACTACAACATCTCAGAATCTAAGAAATCCAACTAAAACAGTATACATCACAAGCTCTTAAAGGCATTAATAAATAAGCACCTTTCATGTTCAAATCTAAGACCACAACAGGCAGATACTATGGATTTTGTTGCACTGTATTGATTTTAAGAATGAATGGGAAACACCTCCCTATTATCAACATCCACTTGCTTGTCAAGCTATTTTGTGAAAGGGTCATAAAATTTATCCAACTCAACTTTCTGGGTTTTCTGCCTCTCTTTGTGGCAAGAGTGGCATGGATTGCCCAAACAAGAATCTATTTTCTCCATAACCATGGCAGGCAATTCCCACCAAACCTAGAGAGCAAGGGGGCCTTATAACAAGGATACAGGTCCATGCCTCAGGCTTTCCACGTCAGGGTTCACTGCAACTCCTCCAGATGGAAAGTGGCTTTAGGAGGTCCCTTCCCATTCAGTTCTCTGCTACCCCACTCGCTCTGCTCCTGACTAAAATGTGTTTTTATGGAAATGTTATTGATACAATGTTTTACTAGTAATGGCTGTTTCTTGTTGAATTTTAATGGGAGACTTAATTTTTGGGTAAATTTTAGGTAACCCTGAAAAGAATTTTACACTGGATTACTGAGATAACCAGGTTTCCCAGAGTAACTGCAGTAACATGGAGCCACAGTCTCAGAGTATGTTCAAAAAAAATGGGCAGCAGCATTAATTATGTGCAGAAAATTTTTAACTGTGAGGGCAGTGTTCAAATCCAGGTTGGATAAGGCCTTGAGCAACCTGGTCTAGTGGGAGGTGGTGCAAGGAGGGTTGGGACTGAACAATCTTTAAGGTCCCCTCCAACCCTCAACATTCTATGATTCTATTAAAATAAAGTATATTGTCCAACATAATTATTTTTAAATCATAAACTTGAAACCCAGTCAGTTTGATACAGCCACTGAAAACATAGATATAATTTAATACCATCACCACCCTCCAAAAGAGCAAACTGTCAGGAACCACTCAGGTTGAGATTTCCACCTGTAACACCTGTAAAAGCCTGCATGTCAAGAATCATGGTTTGAACTTCTTTGTTTCCTGTTTCTTTTTCTTCCAACACAATCAGTTTTATGGTTTGGTAGTT
This sequence comes from Peucedramus taeniatus, assembly GCA_013400575.1. Taxonomy (NCBI): domain Eukaryota; kingdom Metazoa; phylum Chordata; class Aves; order Passeriformes; family Fringillidae; genus Peucedramus; species Peucedramus taeniatus. The sequence continues at coordinate 2,004 of WBNO01007831.1, forward strand.
CTGCTAAACTCTCATCTGCAGCCAATAGGTGATGATAATCCAGACAAACACTCAAATAGATACAGCCGGTGCAAGTTGAAAGGAGAATTGTGCCTATACTGGCACTTTTTTTACTGACGGAAGAATGTTGAAAAAATTGTAATTTATCAACTGAATACTTTGTAGCATAGAGTAGTCTATTAACAGGGTTAAGGTTTACAGAGGTTTTGAACTATGAAGGAAAACATAAGTATTTTTTTCATTTAAAAATTCATTAAATTAACATGGATTCTTCAACATACCAGCTTATTTACATAGGCCTATGTGACTTTTCTTTGGTTGTAACTGGATACCTCAAAATTCAAGTCTCCCGTTAAAATTCAAGAAGAAACAAACATTACTAGTAAAACATTCTATCAATAACATTTCTATAAAAACACATTATTTACACAAAATCCAGAAGCTGCTTGATGCCATTCATTTTTTGTTCAGAGACAAAAATTAATGAAAAGTAAAGCAAAAATATCCTAGAAGAAATTAACTGAATCAAGTACTTGGTGCTATGTAACCTTACAAGCAGAGCAAAGCACTCAGTTTTCATTACCAAACACCCTACACAGTCTGCACTCAAAACCCTCAGCAATTATGCCATAATGCAAAGCCAAGCCTTGAGGACCTAAACGGGCAATGCATTTTATGTCCCAAGTCACAGCTCTATCACTCATTGTACATTCCCTATTCCCTTTCCCCAGAGGCACATTATGCTCATATCAGACTGCTGACAGTTCACCTCAGTCTCGTGATGCATGATGGTGCTTCTCAATGGTTTTAATCAGGCCATAGCAATTTTCCTTGACTTGAGTTAATTCATAAAAGAACTGATTTGTTTCAGTGCTTTGCTGTCCTGGCATTTTTACACATCAGTCATTGTATACCAGTCTACATATAAAACTTACTTGAAGATGTGATCTAAATGAAATTATTTAGAAGCGATATTCAGCACACTTAATGATGCTTAAGTTGTAAATAATAAATTGCACTCATGCTACTAATTCAGATCCCATGCAGTCATTTGCTTAAAAATGAATATATGCCAAGTACTGAAGTTGAATATTGCCTGCCCTTACTTCATCCTTACCTAAGAAGTAAAATATAAAGATAGTCAACCTCAGACAAGTCTTTTGGTTCTAATCACTGTTACTCAGATACAAAGGTAGTGTTCTTCCACCTCAGCAATTGCTCAAGACAAATTACAGCACCTTCAGGAAACAGAATATAAGAGGAAAAAAGTTAGCAGGTAAGTAGAAAAGTATTTCATGCTTCATTAAATTGCAATTTTTACACGGCACAGAAAAACTTTTCATAAAGCACATGAGAAATTTCTAGAAATATTTAATCTTAATCTTATCTTGCCTAAAGTACAACTCAGATTCTTGAAAAACAAATATTTTTAATAACCAAAATCAAAACAGTTTAGTTCTTATATTAGCAATATACAACTCAGCATTAAAATAATGCACTGTTTTTCTAAATATCCTATACTAAATCTAAGTAGAATCTACACCCATCTGATTAGTTCAAGCCAGTTCCACTTGTTTTTGTATTGTTTACCTTATAGAAAGTGGCCCATAAACAACAATGTAATCTATCTGCTCTACTGGTAAAGAATCCTATTTAGTTACTCTGGATTCTGCTCATTATGCCCATGTCATTTACCTTTTATGGCATGCCTTTTAAAAACATTTGTTTACATATTATGAATTTGATTATCTGAGCAATTTACCTGCTAAAAATAAGTACATATATATTCACTATCTTCTTGTCCATTAAGTTTAAGGAGTTACAGGATCATATTCCCTGGTTTTAGGCATGAAAATGAAACATAGATAGATATCAATCTCACAGTATAAGGAAACTATTGTTGCTCTTAATGTTAATTAATATTTAACCAAACTAAATATGATCACATACAACCTATTTAAGTACAACACAAATGAAATATTATGATATGGCACATGATCTGCTCAAACATCTCAGCTAAGCACAGCTGGAAAACATGCCTCAGTAGCAGTATCAGCTTAGGAGGCATTTCTCCCCCTCCTCACCATTAATGGGTCAGTCTACCTATCTGCAGAAAAAAGGGCCATCACTTAGGCTTCAAAATAATTAAAGAGAATATTGTTTGCATGGGTGGGTTTTGGTTCTTTTTGGGGCTTTTCTGGTGCTTTGTCTTTTCCTTTCTTTCATACCTGGATCACTTGTGGCTCAATTCACCACACAGACCTACACACTGCTGCCAAAAGCATTGCTTGAGCTTTCTGTGGCAATGCCACAACGAGAAATGCTCAGGCAGCCTGTGAACCCAGCTTCCCCTGCAAGGAAAAGATACCTGATGATGATACTTAGCCATCCTCTCCTGGCTCTAGAGGAAGTGTATTCTGAACTACATTAAACACCAACGACACTTCCTACCTCCAGGACAGATATCAAAGGTGGATGGATCATAGAATGATTTGGACTGAAAAGGACTTTAAGTACCATGTAATCCCAGCCCCACCACTACTGGCTAGGATACCTTCACTAGATCAGATTGCTCCATTTGGATGTACTCTTTCATTTACAGCATCCATTTTAAGTATCATTTAGCATACAACTTCTTTCATGTTAAATTACATGCTTTTAAATTCAGGCATAAAAATAAAAGCTCCTTGTTTATTAGCTCAATTTCCTAAATACACACTAAATACCTCATTGTCAAGAATTTAAGAAACTAACTTTATTTTTAAAAACTTGAGTTTTAGTGAAGTTAATTCAATGCTACCTTGTATCTCCTAGCATTTCAGAAGTGGTGGATATTTCCTTAAAAGAAAAGAAATTCTAAATCAGTTGTATATTTTCATTCAGTACCTTCAACTTACTCAGAGATACTGCATTCGATTAGAGCTGCAGTAGAGGTTTCTATTATCAAGTCAAATTTAATTTTTTTTAGATTCTTAATTCAGATGCTTAGCAGGGAAATCATTTAGGTAAATCATTTACTCTGATGGTAATCATGTATTCATTTAAAACGCATCTTTAATTCTTTTACTGATAGTAAATTTAACAAGAGGAGTTTGATGCAACTTCAAAATAAATATACTTTTTACGAGTTATCTGATTCAAATAGTATTTATGTATTCTGGACACTACAGTCAAATTACTTTTGCAAAATTAAACAGATGAAATTACTAGCCATTTCAATCACAAGACAAAATATACCACTGCCCAAAACACATACACAAAAAAATAATTAGGAAACATTAGGACTTCTCTGCCTTACTAGTCAGGTGGTAGCTACAGAGAAGAGCAGACAAAGTAGAAAAGTCAGCAAAGAAGAGGTTAAAAAAAGTTTATTTTCTAGAGAAAAAAACTCTTAACTGAAGAAAACCTATTCCCTACCACTTGCTTTGTCTATTGTTCAAGGAAATTGTACTTCAGGGAATATGCTTGAAGTGAATAACAAAGGAAAACCATCTATCATTGAAGAAGAACACTCAACACACTTATGAATTCCGCTTAACTTCTAGCTTCCTTGTAGTAATCAGAACCTACAACCAGAAGTGAAATAAGCAGGAAGTGAGATGACAAAAAGGAAGCCACATGATGAAGGAACATACTGACAGTTAATAACACACTGCCAACTGCCTTAGAGGTTAAGCAGGGCTGATTAAAAATTTCTGTTAAGAACAGACTTCAAAGCCTTCATCAGATTTGTCAAAAGCAGTATTCCAAGAAAGTGAGCACAGGGATCAGCCACGTTTCCTTAAAGCTCACTCTTACTGCACCTGCTCAGTGAACAGCAACAGTAAGATCCAGGCAGCAAGTCTCAGGCATGACCTGAGACACCAAACAGCATCCATGGTACCCAACATTGTGTTCACAACCATAAAACACCAAGCTTTTCAGAGAAACTCAGGCTAGAGCCTGACAAGAGTTCTTACATTACAGACAAAATCTCTGGCTCACCAAAGTCACTACAAAAATTCTGACTGTAGGCAAATTTTGCAGGTCTGGAAAGAAAGCTTTCTATTCTGAGAGGTAAGTCTCCACCCTGACAAGTTCTTTACTAATGCCAATTTTTTCTGAATTACATACCCTAACAACACATTCAGTAAATTGTCTACAGAAAGTTTTAGACTGGCTTCTCTGAAAGCCTGAGGGTAGGGTGGGGATTCAGAAAGGAGATACCTGCTTTGTAAGGTAGGTCCTACTCAGAGCAAAAAAAATATAGCTAGAAGTATTACTGTATAAAGCATATAAGACTCGACGATTTTGAGTGCTGAAATAATTGTAATAAGCATTGCAATTCCCTCACAGCCAGAGAGAGCTTGTTAAGAACCAACAGGGAAGACCAAACATAGTCAATCATCAGTCACCACACCATGAAGGCATCTGACATTATTTAGAATTCAATGAGAAAAAAAAATGAACAGTATATAGAGTAGTTTTGTCCTGTTGAGAAAGGGAAAATTTAAAGGAAATAAAAAATATAACAGTAATAAAAAATATAAAGGGAAGTAAGATTTAGCCTGTTCTTTGTGCGACACAGTATGTGGAGGATAATGCTGCATTAACACATACAGAGACAAAAAGCTTATGGTTCACTGTTTACCAGTACTAAATTGCAGTGCTTGTGGTGCAATTGCTTTGGTCACTACTTGAGCAGCATATAGCTCCTACGGCAAAGATACAAAGAACTGGTGCTTTACATTTGCATTTCTGTTGGAAAATTGTTCCTCAAACTTCAGTTTTCAAATACAACACACCCTGCAAACAACTACAGTGCATTTAATAAAGCACATTTCACCAGTATGGCCATTAAAAAGCAATGAAATAAAATCCTTCCTGGATACATCAGCTATTTAGTACTATTGCATATCATTGGTTAAATTCACAAGTACAATCAGCATCTAGTGAGCAGCACTAAATCAACGCCACTGTATGAATGAATTTATGCATGCTAACAGCAATCCTCACTAGTTTACAGGAGTCAAAAGTCAATTTTAACCCAAACCAAAGTATCTCTTATGTGAAGAGGTACACTGCGATCTTGAGATACAGCAGATACACTGACAGAAAGCATTTGTAAAACTGAGAAGAAAATTCTTTCATAGCTTTTGCATCTCTTGCTAGACTTGCCAATTTTTGTCCTGCACAAGTACAACCCTACACACCTAGATACACGACTAAATTGCTGCTGTAGTTATTAAATCTCACAAGTGCACATAGCATTCCAAGAGTTCTCCACCCACCTTCAAGTTCAATAAAGCAATCCTGAGTATAAACATTTGTAAAAAGTGAGTATAAACCTACATATACACACCCTTTCATTTACTAAAACATCTGCTTACAGCCTCTTCAAGATACCACTAGTAGGTAAACTGTATAGTAATGAAGCATGTATAAACATGTAGTAATTCCCTTAAGTAACAGCTGAAGAGCAAACTGGTTTTTATCTGTTTAAAAAAATATATATGGTCATGATCAAGAAGAGAAGAAAAATCTACATTTTCTCTCCTCCTCGTAGTTTGCATACAAAACCTCAGGTCCTCAGATAGCAGCTACCGGGCAACATAAATCTGAAATTCAAAGTGCCCAATGGTACTTATTTCTTTCCACTCTCCTGAAGCACTGGATGACAAGCCTTCCATTCCTCTTGCTTTCAGAAAATAAACAGCAGGTAGTAGATATCTCAAATGCCTCTGACCAAGCCTGCCTGCACCAAGTAATATAGAAATATACAAAAGGAACGCCAGAAAGACAAGAAACATTTCTGGATTTATTTTTTGCTAGTAAGTATGGCCACGTTAACTGTTTCTACTAAGTTGAAAGTTTACTCTCAAACAAGCTGGTCAAGCTGGTACAGTCTTACTTATGTCATATCACCCAAAGGTAATACAGCTGATCAAGCCAAAAGTGGAAACGAGCATCAATTTTTAATACAAGTGTTTGAGCATCATAGACAATGCACCAAAAAAAAAAGCACTTCAGACTACACCGGCAACCAATTCGGTTTCATTTTGAGATTATTAGTAGCATAACAGTTGTGGTTAGATATAAACAAAGAAAATGTCATTTTAAACTAACTTCCTCTGGTGATTGTATGTGTGCAAGGGCTCTTGAGAGTTCTCAAGGGTTACACTCAACCTTTCATTTCCAAAACCTAAACACTAAGGCAAGCCTCACAAGTGAGGACAAAATACAAGCAATTCTTTAATGCACTTTTATCTTAAGAGCCATCCGATTCCATTTAAAGCGAATCAGCTACGGAGGAGTTGTCGGACTCGAGCTCGTACAACTTATATAGTTTTTGGTTAGGTTTTGAGTTTTGTTTTTTTTTTTCCCCGTCGCCACTGCTGGCCATAACCTCCTACATCACCAGGCCGGGCTGCCGCGACAGTAAGCACCGTGCGATGGCTGAGGGCACTCGCAGCCCGCCCGAGCGGGACCGGCAGCGCCCGCCCCGAGCGCCCCCGCCGCGCTCCGCTGACAGGCGGGAGAAACTTCAGCCGCTGCCGCCGCGGAGCCTCGACCTCTTCCCAGCCCGCTCCCTCGGGCTAGGGCGGAGGGGAACGCGCCCCTGCCTTGCCGCTCTCCTCCCTCGTCCCCCGCAGGGATTCGAACGCCGGGGACCCCGAGGAAACCGCGTCGGGCCCCGGCAGAAGCAGCGGGCTCAGCCTAGACATCCGAGCGGCGAGTGAGGCCGTGCTGCCCAGCGAGGTCACAGCCCGCGGAGCGGCACAAGGGCCGCCGGCGGGGACCGAGGGGGTCGCGGAGTGAAGCGTCCCACCGCGGCGAAGGACCGAGGCCGCAGCGACCCACCGAGAGCGGAGCTGTTGCCCAGCCCGTCAGCCACCAGGCCCAGCGATGGCGCAGTCGGCGGCATCCCGCCGGTCGCTGCCGGAGCCATTNCCCTGCCGGAGCTGCCGTGGGGGAGCGGCGAGGCGGGGTGCCCGTGCCCAGCCTTAACGGGGGGCGAAGGCGATTTTTGTACACCCCTGTAGGGCTTACCCGAAGGCGCTCCACACATTAGTTTAGTACCACAGCTCCCAGACGTGGTTTCCTGAGCCCGGCAACCGCAACGCTGGGGTGCAGCGAGGGGGCGAGGTGGGCCCGGGGCATCGTGTCCTGAAGGGCCCGAGGTGATTCCCTGAGCCGTCTGCATGACAGTGGTCGTGTGCCACAATGGCTCCCGAGTGCCTGGGGTGCAGGGCCACCCTCATGGAGTTGCCCATGGGGGAGCCGCTCACCCAGGCAGGTTTGGGTGTGTCTCCCTTTGGGTTCAGCTGTGGCCAGGGAAGGCTTCTCTGCCACTGCTGCCCCAGGGGCCGTGCTCTCTATGCTGGCATCTTCTGTGCTGTGTCAGGAACAATTGCTCTGCACCAGCATGGAGCCTGTTATCTGCATGGAACACACTTTCTGTAAGGGCAGGGCAGTGCACCTGCCCCGAGGAGCCCCAGGGCCTTGTGGAAGTTGTTGCCATCACTGCAGCATTATCATCAGGACATGCAAGCATTCAGAAACTAAATGCGACCCTGGTTTCGCTGTCCCTTAGCATGTGGGGACATTGTTCCACCCACTCTGTTACCTCTTCCCATGCACTAGGCCTGAAATTCATGCTTTATTCCTTAAACCTTCACTGCTAAACTGCAGCTTAGTTTTATACTCTGGTAAACTAACTCATGCTTAGAGCTTGGCCCACTTTGTATTTCAGCAGCTACAACTGGACTTGATGGCATGAAACGTAAGACTTATTCTTGTACCAAGGCAGAGGCAACTATAGCTTCCCAGTGCTTCCAAATACAATACTCTAAATTATTCTAATCTAAATAATTTATTTACTTGCTATTACTGATTTTGAATACCTAAGGTAAACTCCACTCATTTAAGATACAATATTGCAATAATTATTAAGACAGATTTTTGAATAGGTTTTTTCATCTGGTACCAACATTGTGTGCAGAAATACCCTTATCAGCCCCTAACTAGACCCATCCTCAGGTAAATTCAGAATAGCAGACTGACAGCTTCCTGTTTGGGACAATCACCCCAACTGATATCTCCTCCTCTCACTACCTCCCAGTCTCCTTTTCTAGTAAAAAAAATACAGAAAATTATGTTCTCAAAAATAGTACACCAGTACCATTTCTGCAATGGACAAAAAAGAAGTGCTCTGGAAATAACAAAAGTTTTAACCCTTTCCCTCTGTGCTTGACTGTCAGCTCTATTCATGGTACTAACTGTAGCCACTATTTTTAATTTTTTTTTTTGTTTTGGAGATACAAGTATTAAAAGATTAGGGTGATTCAGTATCTGAAATGTTCAGAGTTGGAAATACCTCTTCTCAGTCAAGTAGATAACCAAGAACATGAAAACTTAGATGTTTTCCTACTACTTGGTGTGAGACTTATCTGTTTATTAACCAAACTAATGAGGAACTAGCAGAGCTGTCCTTTTCAGCACAATAGGCAGTCAAGCAGCAGGACACAGGGTTCTTCGCACTTTTAAAAACAATTATTTCTTCCTCTTGGGTTTTCTACAGGAAGTACTGCTGCTCACCTGAGTTGGCTCGGCTCTGTCTCTTAAATTTTTGTTTACTCTTTTTTTGAGGGTGTGGTTCTCTGTCAGCTGTTCTCAGTGTCAGAAAGTGTCATAAAAGCGACAGACTTGGAGATACAGTTTTCCTTTTCTTTTGAGTAAAGTGCAGCACTGCAGATCCCAACTCCAAGGAAATGGCAAAATGCTTTAGGATTACTGAACCATGTCTGCCTACATGAAACAAGCTCTCCAGTGGTTGGCTTTAACTCAGTCTCCCTCTGATTTCAGAAAGAAAGCCAGTGTTTGGTTTTTTTTTTTAATTTTCTTTTTATTTTTATCTTTTAAGATTAGAGAACTAATCTGGGTTTACAAGCAGGGAATTGGCACAATTTCTGACAGTAGCTTCCTGCCCTTCTTCATCCACTGGAACAAACACCCCTGGGCATGGGGAAACTATCAAATTAGCTTTGCCACTGGAAGATCTGTGAAACCACCTGCCATCTTTTATGAAAAATAATAAATCTCACTCAAAACATTACTAAGTTTCCTTAACAGTCTCAAAACTAATTTTCAATGAAGTTTAATTGGCCCAGTCTATTTCAGTTATTTCCTCATGATTTCTAGAATGTATCTTCTGTTTGTTCCTATTACTAGAAAATGCAATCAGTTGGGAAACATGCAAGCAGTTTTTCTATTGCAAAGTAGTCAAGAAATTTTGTTTAAGTAGTATTTGGCTCTACCCAGTACTAATTCTAGAAACTTCTAATTTCTTCATCTCCAAACTAAATTCCAGTTGATTTTCTTAATTGGAAGACCTCTTTGGGATTTCACTTTTATTGGTAATAATGCCTGAACAAACCAGACAGCTAATTGTCCTCATTTGTAAATGTTACAGAAAGAATAAACATTGGCAGAAGTAAGTAGAAGATGAGAACTGTTGTTTGCACATCTTAAGCAATATGGTCTTAAACATCAAAACAAAGAAAGTGACACTGGAAATCTCATGTCATCAAGCCCTTTTATGTGACTTAATGAGATACTTTATACTGAACTAGCAGGATGCTAATTTCACAATTAATTATAAATATATGTAATTACATATTAAAATCCATATATTTCAAGTATGCACAAATACCTCAGTATAAAACTAATCAATGCCAGTGCTAGTAAAACGTGAATAATTGAAATTCCCTTTGAAAATCAAATTATACATGCTCCCACATAACTTAATTGCTCAGTTTTATTACTAGAATCACAGTTAGGACTATCTCTGTTTTCTAAGCATCCTTTCTACAAGCATTCTTTGTATGTATTATTTATATATTCAAGACAAAAATACTCCCAAAATGTTTTAAAGCTGCATCCAAATGCCAACAGCATTTAAAACACTTATATACATCAAAGAAGCACTCCTTGGGAGTGGTAACTTACCTGACAGTGGTTACTTTACACGTTGTGTATTTGTTTATGGAAAATTATGTATTCAAAGTAAAAATTCTATACCCAGACAATATAACCCACCTTGGTGTTCCAGGTTTGGCTGTGTGGTGCTTAGCTGCCTGGTGGCATTAAACCCCAACACTTGGAAACACTTGGTATTTCTGACTCAAAGTAGCTGTATTAACAAACCGTTAGTGATGGAAAAGTGGTAAGGAACACTGCCAGCAAACTATATAAAAACTAGATTCCTAATTAGTTCTTTCCACTTTTCCCAGCAAGCAGCTGTTTCTGATTATGAAAGTAAAAGCATTGCTGGAAGGTATTGCTAATGGGAAACCTGGTCTAGTGGAAGTTGTGTGTTCCCTGCCCATGGAAGAGGGTTGGAACTATTAAGGTCCTTTCCAGCCCAAGCCTATGGCCTATTCTATGATTCTTACACAGAAAAATAGATCTCTAAACCTAAGAAAGCTGTAAAGATACAGTTCTTCATTAAGATTCTGAACTTTATACTCAAAAAATTCCCCAGTTTTACAATATTTCAGTCTTCAGATTGAGAAAATATCAGTACAGAAACTAAGCTATAAATGTATTTCTAGAAGAAATCTCTCTCTCCTGCTTACTCTCTTTATCTCCCTGTATTTTTCATGCCACTTCTAATGCAGTAATCAGTTTTGTTAAAGGACTATGTAAGCAGGAATTCAGTTTCAGTTTTAACTGTACATGTGTAAGGTCAGGGGTGAGGTGGCTGACCTCTTTCAGGGAAATAGTTTAAGTACTAGATTTTTGGTTTGGGAAGGACGGTCTTCCCTTTGTAATGAGTTCCACTGATGAGGAATATTCTCTCAGAGAGAATAAAAAAAAAAATGGACTTTGTTCTACTTGCCAGAGAAGAAGAGAGTAAGGTTATTGATGCTGTCCCAAGGACAGAGCCAATACTTTGCAGTCATTTGCATGTGGATCGAAAAAAACTATTGGAAACCAGAATTGGAGCCTAGCACACCCTTCCAGGATGCCAGCCCTTAACATTATAGCAGTTGTGGTAGGGTATAAAGAGGGAAGTGGGGCACTTAGTTTTAATTCTTAAAGCTTAAACCATGCTTAACAATGCTTAGCTTAAACCATGTTGTGGTTGCCATTACATCTCCTGAGATGCCAGTTCCTGTTGGTACTCAACAGGTGCTCCCCAGGAATGCCTGGTAGACAGAGTTTCCCTCAGGGGACTGAAGAAGAATGTTGATATTCTGGGTGCTAACCAGTTTTAGGCATGATATGCCATTAACTTGGTGCTGGGCTTCAAACCAAACATGTCTTCAGTGCCTTGGGAGACTTTAGCTATGGCTCTTAGGAAGCTCAGGTACTTCCCAAATTAATCAGCAGCTTTGGGCTTTAGTGGAATATAAGGAGTTGCATGTTATTAGATCAGTTCTTTGGAACATAGAGGAGAGAGAGGATCTTGACAGCTTCTGAGTTTGACAGGGGGATCACAAGAAAACAAGTCCATCCTAGGCTGGAAGGAGCTGTGAAAGATTACTGTTTTTGTGGAGAACCATATTATGAATAAACAATGTACACAGTGGCTTGCTTGGGGTGGGGTAGAGGCAGAAACTGAAGTAGCACAAAGTAAATGGGGTCCTTACAGATGACAGCTCTTTCCTGGGTTTTATGCTGGTGCATTTGTTAAGGAATTAGTCACACAATAGTTAGCAAGTAAAAATTAGCATGTAAATACTATATTAATATTTTGTATTGTGATGCTCAAGTAAATGTAAAGTGAAGTAAAAGTCTACAATAATGAAACCAAAATCCAGTGGTTCCTGTTCCCCATTCATACATTATTATGAATTAATATGATGGAGTTTGAATTTGTCATAGCTAGACACTCACTGAGGAAATAAACTATAGTAGTGGAGTTGGAAAACTGAAGAAAGCTCAGCAGTATTGTGTGCAGTGACAAAGATGAGGGGATTGGCTTCATTAGTGGCCTTATTACAAAGAGTACATTCACAGCTCTGCATGCCTGAAGCACTAAGTGTACATACAAAAGGAAATCTGGAAGTATTTTATTAATATTTTGATTCAACTCTAATAATTTTGGAACATTCATAAATGGAAGTAAGAAAGTAACCGGGGAAGATTGCTTTTGTGTTTCAGCTAAGAGGGAAGCAGGAGGAACGCATGGAGATGTGTGGAAACCTGGAACCATTTCTTGGTTCTTCAGTGACTTTGTGCAGCTTTGTAAAGCAGGGAAGAAGGTACTTCTGAGTGGAGTAACTCCCCATCTTCTGCCCAGGGCAGACTGGCAGTGTGTGTTGCATTACAGATGTTTTCCATTTCATAGAGCTAGTAAAAAGATCAGTACAAATCAAAAATCTTGGATATTTTAATTAACCAAATTGATTTGTTGTTGATTTTTTTATCTAGCCAGTTTGAAGATATTTATTTTCCTCCTCTTTATCCCAGTTCCTAGTAAGGAAAACAGAATAATTGAGAATTGAATTTCAAGTTAAATTATTTTTAATGCTCAAAACTTCAGATAAAATTTGAAGTAAATCTCCTAAGCTTCTGAAATTTGATCATCTATAACAAACTGTCTATCCTGCAAGAAGATAGTAAATTTATTTGAAAAGGAGAGTAACAAAGTATTTTGTAAAATATAAATATTAATTATGTTTCCATGTAGTAATTCTGGAGCAACTCTATCTAAATGCAACAAAGAGATTTGATCTTTGGTAAAAATTGACTGCTTGGCAGCCTTTTTGTGCCTTTTTATAGATCAAACCTTATAAAGAAGTTCTCTGTCTCCAGCTCTCTCTATCACCAAATGAGAGATAGCAGTTAAATCATTACAAGAAGTGATTAGTCATGGCAAATATGCTTACTGTGGACTCTTTAAAAATTAGATTTGTACTTCTTTTGCTCTCTTATGATTTCATGGAACTGTTTGTCTGGGAGGTGTTTTTTTAATGTATAAAATGCTAATGTTAAACCAATTGCATTTTGATTATTTTTCCATACTGGGTCTGACATAAAAGTGAAAAAGGTAGCCAAATAGCAGTAACTTGTGCAGATTATGCCACATCCAGCTTTATTAAATAACCTGCTGAAGATTGTATTCACAACAAAGATCAGGCTAGGAGAATGCAATGACAGTAAACTAGCAAGGAGATATGGCATAAATATATCTCTTTGGCCTTCCCATCTCAAGATTTATGGTCATAGTCTGTCAGCAGCATTTACACTTAACTCTATACTGGCTAGCCACTTTCTCAATCCTCAGTTCAGAAGCTACTTTCTAGTTCTTCATCACTCATAAGTAATATTCTCCAGAAAATTTAGAACCTACTTCTGGGAAACTACTGAACTGTGAAAAAAAAGGATATAGACCTCCAAGAGACCTCTAGCAGAGGACTTAAGTGCTTCAGTTAATGGTTTGGATGCTCACTTACTCATAAGAAGCCTTGCTTTAATTTAAGCATGCTGGCTATGCAGGTGGAATAGCAGATTCCTGGGAAATAATACTGAGGCTGAAACTATTACAGTAAAATAAAACACTACTGCAGTAACAGTTCCTCATACATTTGCAAAGAATGAAGATCAGGAAAATGATCTGTTAGCCTGATATGATTAAACTTCTCATGTTGGTTGACTGAACTTTACCTACAAGGTTTAATCTCCTTAAGCAAGAATACATAATATAGGTAAAAGCCCAGGGCCAAGTACGTAATCATGAATTACAGTTTAAAGTCTTAGTAAGGACAGCTTTTATTTCTTCTGACATTGCAGAAGCACACTCTGCTTTAGGCAAATGTGACTCACCAAGTTTGCATGCAAGGAGTTTGGTTTAAAACTCAGTGAAGAACAGATCTATCGAGATAAACCTCAAATCTTGTTGGACCTGTTTATTTCCACTGCTTTTGATATGAAACTCACTAGATAAGAAACCACCAACTGACTGAAAAGCTGTAGGGAGAGGGAAAATATTTAATTTTAATTCCAGTTTACTGTTTTCACAACAGTGTTTCTATTTCTATGTATAATCCCTGGTCGGTCAGGTCACCAACTGTTTTAGAGACAGAAAATATTTAAAAGCAGTTGTACACAAATAAATGTAGAAAAATATAAAAGCTTGAATTCTGTAAGGTATAAATGGACATGGCTGTATGGATGCATATTAAATGTAACATGCTAAGTAATATTTGAGGATTTCCTAAAATAATGTGAGTATTGGGTATTTCTGCTGCTTCTTATCTTGCCTTCTGAACCTAATGGTTCAGAAATCTTCATACCAAGGTAGCATCTTGTGGTAGCTCTTTTTCTCTGAAAGACACAAAATAGTTTAGTGACAAGAACTGAAATAAGAAAAGATAGTGAAAATGTGATTTCACTATCTGAAATTGTGCTGATTTCTCATGCACAGTGTTTTCATTGTACTGACCAGACTTCACTGGATAAACTACCTGAGAATGTGGATCTGAAGCACAGTTGATCCAGGAGTTGATTCCGTTTTGAAGCCTGAGAGGGAATCGAGGGATAGATGGAAGTAGAAGAGGCAGGTGGATAAGAGTCCAAGGAAAAGTCAATGGAAGGAGAAGCTTCTTAAAGCTGGTCAGGAAATAATATCTCCTGATGGTGAGAACTTACAAGATTTGGACAGATTTTTCTTTTTCATTTAAGGACAAAACTGAGTTCTGAAGTATGATTTAATCAGAATAATTTTTCCGTTAACAATTGATTAACAGTCAGTATTTGTGACAGCTTTAAAAAGGTAAAATATATAATTCTGAGAGGTCCCAGTTTCCCAAGGAATCTATTATCTACAGATTAATCTATTTTGTTTACTTTAAATTGATCAGAGTTTTCACTGAGGACAGAAAAAATGATAATCAGGAAACAAGTAGTGCCAAAGCCCAGCAGGAATTATGAGAGTCACTCTGGAGAGAAGGATAACCCTTCACAAGCAAAATGGACTCTGGCACTGGTTTTGGGGTGGTTTTTTTTTTTTGTTTGGTTGGGTTTTTTTTTGTTTTGTTTTGTTTTGTTTTGTTTTGTTTTCTTTTCTTTTCTTTGTTTGTTTGTTTGATTGATTGATTGATTTTTTTGGTGGGTTTGTTTTTGGTTTTGTTTTTTTTTTTTAAGAGGATCTTCTGGCAATAAGAAAAAAATCTTGGCATTTCTCTCTAAATGTCTCTCACAAATCTGGTTCTGCCCTGGTTAAATTAATACTATTTTAGAGCTCACCTGTCTTTAATGCCATACTTTCAAAAACTGCAATAGTTAGCTTCGATACAAACTGCACTTAAAATTTAAAAATTAAAAAGTTAAAATTAAAATTTAAAAAAAAAATAAAAATTAAAATTTAAAAATTACTGCAAAACAGTAATTTTGTTACCAGAAGGCAGTGTGCTTTTTTTAAAAAGAAGCAAGCAGTTTGTGTTCCCAAACAGTAGATAAAGGAGCTGCTGATCTTCCATGTTTTGTGTGGAACATTTGATCTGGTTAATTATTGTGGTTACACTGCTGTATCACCTACTCCTGCTGTAGGATTTCAGACAAATATCTTTTACAGGATTTTAATAGGTGTGTGTGATAATTTAATTAATATTAAAGTCGTCTTGTAGATTAATAGATTTTTCTGGTTAGGATGTGCCCATACATATCAAGTCTTAGCAAGTTAGGTTTTCTTGCCTAGGGTGATGGAGGGAAGGGCAAGAGTAAATAGTAAATTAATTAAAATATATTATTTTAGATATTCCCAAACTGTATATTAAATGCAGTCAAACTTGTTGCAGTACAATAACAGAATAAACATTCTGCAGGAGGTGGGAACAGGCTCCTATGTTTGCAGAGGGAGGAGAAAGGTTTTAATCAAAAAGCCCAGTGCTAGCCTTCTTTTCAGATGTTCACAAGTTGTTTGATTTCCTTTTGGAACTAAAAAGACATAAATCCATATGTCCTGCTTTACTAAACAGAGTCTTAATCAAAGGGTTGTGAAAGCTGAGCATTTCTGCTGTTTCTCAACTGTGGATTCTGTTCTGCTTTGTACATCCAGACAAATCTTTAGAGCAGCAGAAACTATAGTCAGCAGTATCTTAAGTCCTAATTAGAAGGATGCAGAGTAATCATCTTTTTTTTGCTGCTACAATGATTACTTGAAAATTTTTAATACTTCAAACAGTGTCTAAGTCTCAAAACATTACGTAGTTTGATGATTTAACACATTGCCAGAATACAAAGTTTCAGTATTCTGGGAGAACATAGCAAATGCTGGACAACTGGGAAAGAAGGTAAGAAACTCCTTCGTAGTTTGTCATTCATTTTTCCTTCCTAATAGTTTCAAATAAAATATTTAACTTTACGCTGAGTTAAATGTCTCCTATAAAATGTTTTTGCTTTATATTTTCAGGAAAAAACCCAATATATATATATATACGATATAAACAAATCAGTTTCTTCCTGCCAGAGTATTTTCTAATGGAAATAGGGGCAGGAATGAAAATGTGCAAACAGAACTGCATTATAACCAGCCCAGGTTTGCAAAGCATTATCTCAGAATAGTGCAAATAATATTAATACATTAGGATGAGGACAGCCTTATGAAGGATATTTTTTGTATGAATCACTATGTACACCAAACACTAACCTGCAATAATCATGACCTTAATTATCATTATTCCAGGAGTAATGTGTAACCCAGACTTCCTCAAGAGAGTCATTGCCTAAACCTTTTCTAGAGCCTACATTGAGATAACAGATCTCTCTATATTATCTGTATGATATATATATCTGTCATGTGGGTAATATAAAATATATTATAGAGAGATATTTTCAACTAGAATTATGTTAGGTAAAAAGCTTATTCAATTTCTTCACAGGGACTATATAGGCAGTATACTGTACAAGAGATTTTTTCATCAGGATTCATTTGACCTTTATTGAGCCACCTAAGTGAAACACCTAAATTATTCCGTAGCATCGCTCCAGAGTGTTAAGTCAACAAAAGGCTTTGTATCTCCAAATATTTGCTTCTGGTATGATAGCACAGTACAAATAGTAGCCATAATCAGGAATTCCACCTGATGTTTATAAAATGTAACCTTGTCTCAGCTATTGAGGTCCTCTGATAAAGGTAAGGTGTTGCTGAATATTTTCACATTCCTTGAGTTCAAAACATTTTGACTTAAAAAAATGCAAAGGGTTTTTTTTTTCCAATTATGTTTGTTCCTACACCACTCTAACAACAGAGTGCAACCCAGATCAAAACAGTGCTGCTGTATAAGATCCTTCACTTAATCTTCTACTGCAAGGAACCCTGACAAGAGGATCTTCCTCCCCTTTAAAATACCCTTTTCCAAAACACAAATCCAACTCAAATAGTATTGAAAGTTCCACTGAGAGAAAAAAACCCATCACATTCTAACAGTCTCTACATTTAGTGTAGGTACTTCATGCTGCTTCCCTCTCAGCTGTTCCTTCTGCCTCTCTGCCAGAATGGATGTTGTCAGAAGGATGCAGGAGGAGGAGCAGCCCCTTGGACAGCTCAGAGCAACTGCTGTATCAGATGAGATGTTGGTGGTTTGGCATTTGCCACAGATTCACATTTGTGGCTAAACACAGTGTAGCTTTTTACTCTGCCTTTCATGCAATTTATCATTGAAAAGCAGCAGAAGTCTAGCAGAAGAATAAGCAGTAGTCTGAATAACAGTTTGCTCTTAGGAGACAAATTATACCAATAAATTTTACTGATCATGTGGGACCCATGATAGGACTGGAAAAAAACCCAGAGATGTGATGAGAACACACAGAATAGGAAGGGGAGAAAGAGCTGGTTAACTGGCACACTGTCAGTGCCATCATTGCTAAAACTGGGGTGAAAACAACATTACAGTGTGTTTGAGGGGACCCATGAGAATAGATGAGAACAAAACTTGGGAGTGATTGAGTGAAATCCGAGGGTTTCTGAAGCACAATATTCTGCTTTGGCAAAGGTGGGGACATGCTGATTGCAGGCTTGTCTCTTCATTAAGTCCCTGACTGGTTTAGCTCTCTGACTTTTGAAAGGGTCAAAAGCCACAGCTTTGACTCTTTTAGAGGACATCTGACTGATCTACTTTCTAGTCACAAAGTCCACAGCTGCTTCTGGAGTTAGGCAGCACATAAATAAGGCTGGGTATCTAGATCAGTTCAGCTGAGCATTGCAGGGCAAGGAGCTCTGTACCTTAAAATAGGAACACAGATCTATTTTAACAGCTGCAAAGGTTACCAGCTCCAATATAGTCACACCAAGAACTTGTGGTTTAATCATCTGGGGAAACATGGCATTTGATCCTTGCCTGCCACACAGATTGCTGCTTACAAGTCTTTCCAAGTAAGAGATAATGGTATTTTCAGGTTAATTTAGGATAGTGGACATGGTGGGAAGAGGGATTACTTCTGCTTCTCTGTGCATTGCTGAGGTATCCCTCCCCTGTTTTACAGATAAATAAAGCTTATATTGCTGGTTGTTTCTGTCTTCTGAGGGCTGTAATATTTCCAATGGATGCTTAACAGGAAACCCATGTAAAGTAAATCATTCTGTGGAGAACTGCCCTACTGACATCTGGGATTTTGTGTCATGCAGTCCTCACCTTCTCCCAACCTCTTTTTCCATTTTCTGACTTTTGTAGATTTATATCAGTCTGTCTGGTCAAAAGTCTATAACTGAAAATATTCCAAATATGGAATGTTATTATATTCTCAGTATTTCTTTTCATTTCTTGATACGGGAACACTCTGGAAACAGGAATATTGAAGCAGTATAAGAAAGAGTGCAGATAATTTTTTTTCACTGACATTCGTTTTCGATTGTCTAAATCTAAAGACAAGAAGAGGAAGGATCTGCCCCAAATTACAGGCATACTAACACTACATCAACAAACAATTATTATCTGGCAGAAACGTGGGGACTTTTTCTTAATGCGGGACCCGTGGACGCCGCTGCCGCTCAACTCGGAGCAGCCAATAACCTCGGTAGTTGTTCCTGCAATGACCGCGAGAGGGCAGCCTGTGCCCATTAAATCATCGCACGGAGCCCGAACTCTGCTTTGGAAGAGCTTGGGGGATTTTAATTATTCTGCTTCATTTTAATTAAAACTTTGTGGAGAATAAAAATGAAGCTGTTTAAAAAGCATACTGTAGTGCAATGTCCAAGTTGTTTGAGGCCATTTTAAGACCTACTGTACAAATTTCTCAGTATAGCCTTTCATTTAGCTCTTGTATGGTTTCAGTAGGATATGCTTATCTCCTCTGCAAAGAGTAAATAATGTGCATTAATAAGATGCTACATCTTTAAATTCAGTACCTTAATTGCAGGGTTTTTTATTTTTTCAGGAAAAACAAGGTAGGGCATTTAATGCTACCTTCTTAGAGCAGCTTTCTAATGGAAATGTGCCTCTACTAACTTTCCAAATTTTAGATACTATTTCCTTCATCAGTAGAACATCAGATAAATCTTTTGCATGTGAGCTCAGTTTTGCTGTCTGTAAAACAAATATTTCAGCTTTAGTGGTGTAAACTGCACAGTGTAGCTGTATATTATAAAAGCATACTGTGCCAGTTTTTTTTAAGCAACCGCCTTTCCCCTTTGATTTGCCATCGTGCCTCTCAGCCATGCATTTACAAGCCTGAGCATTCAATGGGAACTGCTGCAGGTTCAGCACTTTTGAGAAACAGCTTACTTAGAAGTCTAAAGTTGGATTTAGAAGCTTAACATTTTTGGGAAATTTGTTATGTTTTCATAACAAGTTATGAAAATCCTCATAACTTGTTGTTAAGGCAAATATCTATCCAGTATATTTATGCTGCAACCAGTTTCAATTTTTTTTACTTTTACTCTGGACAACTAATCCTGGTTAAGGAAAGCTTTCCTTTACTTAGGGTGAGAGAACTGTCAGAATCCCTCTCAACCCATTTCTGTAACAGAGAGCACAGTGTTATTCAAGTCAAGCTGTAGGCCTAGATAATTCTGCCTCGATATCCAGAAAATTACCTAGGGAGGGAATAAAGTTTAATTGCAACCAAATGTAAAATATATATAAAAATAATGCACCCAACTCACTTTTTTCATAAAGGAATTGGGTCAAAATAAACTGTGCATATTGCTCTTGAATTCCATGAAACATCAAATGTTTCTTTTTTGTCACAGCATAATTTAAATCATTTGCACAAGTGGTGGGTTCACGATCATGTATTCACTAGTCAGACTAATTTATTTTTTCACTTTGGCTTGTATTTTTGGTCTTTACCAAAAGAGAAGATGTAAGAGAAGGACAGCAGTCCAAAATGTACTTGCAAAGAACTGGCATTAGCTCTGACTTTGTCCTATGCGTTGAAAAAACATAAGTTAATTTATCCTTGAAACTAGAAACTGAATGCAGTCTAGAAAAAGACAGAAAAAGCATCTTTTAGTAGTTCTGCTGCCACAGGATCCAAGATCTGCCTGACTACCAGAGATCAGGAGTCTATGCCAAACAGTGGAAATTATAAAAGACTTTCAGTTGTGAACAAGAGGCTTACAATAAACAATGGAGAAAAAATTTCAAAGAGGAAACATAAAATAATCTGACACATCCTTGGGTTAGCTGGTAGACAACAGAAGTGGAGAACAAATACTAAAATTCAAGCCATGAATACAATAACCACCACATCCTTCCTTTTCTTCCCCTGCTTCCCCCTCTCCTTGGATTACAAGAACAGTGCTTTATTTAACACAACATCCTCTTCCAAGGGCTGTATGTGCTTTTTGAAATGTGCAATGTGCACCACAGTTTCCCAGTCAATCTGTGCTCTAGAATCAAAGCTTTTTTTCTCTCCTGCCTCCTACTCGTATTTCAAGCTAGCGATGAAAGTGAAAACTAACAAAATACCTTTAAATTTTCAGAGTGTTTGAAGCAGTGAAGCTAAGACATGTACTCTAAGCTCTGAGAACCTAAAGCTAACTTTAACTTGTCATCAGTAATATTCTATAATCCTTAGTCCTTTTATTTCTGTAGGTAACACAAATAGCAATTGTTATATCCTGGCTGGCTGCAAATGGAGACTGATCATGCACTAAAGCCTACTGAAAATGGGGGAACTGGGTAGAAGAGTTTAAATTAATATCTGTACATACAATAAGAAAATATCACTGGTTTTGACTTTCACTTTCTGCTAACATTTCACAAATTTTCTCTACAGCTGTATCACAATACTGCAGAAGTCAGCAATGAAAAATTTAGGTTCCTTGCCAGAACATACAACATCTCATGTATTACAGAATGTATTAACATCTCAGATTCACAGAATGGCTGAGGTTGGAGAAGACCTCTGGAGGTCATTTTGGTCGAATTTGCTCAAGACCCACCTGCCCAAAACCACATCCAGATGGTTTTTACATATTTCCAAGGATGGAGACTCCAAAACCTCCTTAAGCAAACTGTGTCAGTGCTCAGTCACTGTCACAGTGAAAAAGTATTTCCTAATGTTCACCTGGAACCTCCTCTGTTTCAGTTTGTGCCTCCTGTCCTGTCAGTGAGCACCACTGAAAAGAGCCTGGCTCCACCCTCTTTGCATCCTCCCTTCAGGTATTTATATACTTTGGAAAAATCCCTCTGTACAACATATAGTTGCAGATAACAAAGTTCAAAACTTGACTGAAGATATTGATGAGCATTAACCATTAATGCATTCATTGCTCTTCCTATCTGCAAGTTAAATAAAAGCAATTTGGTGCTGTGATGTTAAGGCTAAAGCCTAATACAGCCAACAGACAAATGCCATTTAGTTCACACTTGGTGTGAAAAGCCTGTGCAGCTGCAGCCACACTGAGCTCAAGTTAAAACATGCAGTTTTCATCAGGAAGTGTAGGTTGAGAGGGATGCTTTAGGTACCCCACAAAGTACCCCACTCTGAAATTCTAGCACTAATGTGAATTTAGTAATGAATCCACCTGTTTTGAAGAAGATCCAGTTAAAATCAGGCACAGTATTTTAAGTTCCCAGGAAAGAGTATAAAGTCAGCAAACTTACTTGATTTATTGAATGGATTTTTAAAGTTTTATTTTGTCAGTTTCAGCTGGGTTTGGTAACAGCTGGAGGGAAAAAAAAAAAAAAAAAGAAAGGAAAAACCCCTTCTCCTTTATCTTTCTGTTTTATCTAATTTTTAACGTGTAGTCAACCAATTTTTCTCCAATTCAGCATCTAGGGCTTCTCATGAAATACTGTTGGGTTCTGAATTCTTTCTTGGAAATTCACTTTTTGAAAGAATCACTAGGAAGGATCTTATTGTTATGTGGTATTTTGAAATATTTTCTGAAACTGTATTGTTTTCATGAAAAACTGTGTTCATCACAGCAGGAACTGCAGACAGCAGTTGGCTATTCTTTCATTTTCAGCCTCTTCAGGAGTCATTAGACCATGAAGTTTTTAGGACTGTGGGACTTTGCAAGTTGCATGGTTCTGGCCACTCTGTTCAGAGCAGTCCCAAAAGGTATTAGACAAGAACTTTGAAAGAGTTTTTCTGAGACACAGCTGAGCCTATACTCTAATGGATCCTGATAACCATTTTGGTCCATCCTGAAGAAAACCTGCTTGATTTATAGCCTACCTCAGGCATTCAAGAGGAAGAGGACATGTTCCATGAATCTGTCACCTCCTTCAGTTGAGTCAGTGGCAGTACTTTGTTATGGTGCTTTACAAAGCCAGTTGTAGTGGCTGTATCATTCTTCACATAAGCAAATCTTACTTTTTTCCTGTGGTTACTTCTCTCCTGCCTTTGATCAGCATGTTCAGTGACATTTCCACGAGGCCAGCCCCTTCCTCATGTGCCCCACCCTCTAAACTTGGGGACAAAGAGATGCTCCAAGTGCTCCCATTGAAGCACTGTTGGAAAGTGCCTGGGTAGGATATTCCTTACAAGAGTTCAGATTCAGGACTGGGCACCCCTGGCAAATTAATCTGCTCCTCCTGTATGGCACCTTCGCAGTGACCTCGCGTTTCTCAGCAGCCTCAGAACACCTCCAGCACACGCTCTGCACCCCTCTCAGGGATCTTCCCCTACCTTGGCCTGTACTGCAGAGCCAAACAGGGAAATCCCAGTCACTCCTTATGGCTCTCCCTGCAGATGTGCATCACCTGGTCTATCCCAGCTTCAGACAGAGGCTGATAAAATGTAGGGAAAACCTCCAGAACACCTTGTCCTGAAGCTGCAGAGTACTCAGACTAGTGTTTCCCTTAGTACTTTGGGAAGTTGATGACAAATCTTGTTAGGCAAGAAAGAGGGTTCTGTGTTCTTTGGACTGTATGTTTGCCCAAAAAAATTGTAAGAAATCAACCAGGATGGAGGGGCTTGTCATGTCACCTTCAAGGGATTCCAGTCAGAACACAAGCTTAGCTATAGGAACTGTTTAGACAGAGCAGCAGCTTGGCAGCTCAGGCTTCTCTCAAAGGCACTATGCAATAAGCTATAATAATTATTCAATCAAAGCCATATTAACCTGTTCTTTAATTCCAACAGAAGGAACTCAGTCCATTTTCCTGAGTGAAATTCAGTTACTTTTTTTTTTTCTACTTTTGCAGCTGAGGTCAGATTTTTGTTCAGCTGGAGAGGTGCAGAGGCCAGAGGAGCTGGGTTAAATTACCATTACCAAAATGATAGAGAAAATAGATGATTAGAAAAGTGGCCAACAAATTTTTTTTCTGATTTTTTTATTCTTCAATTCCTCTGATGTTTCATCTTAACAGTTTTTCTTTAAAGGTATCATAACAATTATTTCACTGATCAGTAGTGAATATCAGAAGGATATGCATTAACATTCTTGCAAGTGATGTGTAGCATTTCTCTTGTTCACATGCATTCTGGTAATGTACTAATGAACTTCGAAAGGTTTTCAAATATCTGTACAAGTCATTTCTATGAAAATTTATCACAGAATCTTAGCATGTTTTGGGTCAGAAAGAACCTTAGAGATCATCTAGTTATAATCTTTATCCTAATTAGAGTGCTCCTGAGCTCATCCCTCATTTATCTGGACTGTAAAAAAAAAAAGTATCTCAGTCTCTTTAGTCCAATGCCCGTGGAGTGTGACACTTCTAACAGCGCTACTTTCCTCCGTCAGCCATGCTGCGGGGGTGGCGGCTGCGTCCACCGCAGTTTTCCCGCTGTTATTTGGGGACGCTCCTCCTCCTCCTCCGTTCGGCGCGCTGCGGGGGCCGGGGCCGGGGCCAGGGGCTGCCAGGGGCTCCCCTCGGGGCTCCCCCGGGCCGGCAGCCGCAGCCCCACCTG
>WBNO01007831.1:26560-51731 GCA_013400575.1 Peucedramus taeniatus
GTAAAAGCACCTGTTTGCCCCTTTGGCTCTGCTTTCACAGCTCTCTGACGAAGGGGCGCGCTCCCTTCATCCATCCCCTCCCGCCCCGCGGCGGGACCGGCGCAGGTGGGGCTGCGGGGCCGCTGCCGCCCCCCGCCCGGTGCTGCGGCTCCTCACCTGCCCAGCAGCCGCTGCTTTCGCTTAGAAATGCCCCCAGCTGGTCTCTCACCCTGGCTTTTAGCGGTGCTGAACGTCTTTTTCAAAAGGGCCTGTATTGTTCCCAACCGCTTCAGTTCGCAGGGCAGTTGGTAGACTTAAATTATTAAAGACCAGCATACATTGCCGCAATACCTGTCTCTCCGTGTTCAATCACAAATCAAAAACCTCCTGGTACCTTCAAATTCTTCTTTACTAAAATATTGATCCCAAAAGACATGTGGGCTCCCTTCAAAAACACTTGGAAATGCAGAGGCTGTCAGTCCTGCATTGTCTATGTCTTATTTCCCTTCCTGTTGAGACTTACCTTTGATTTTGGTTTTGACAGCACTATATGCAGAAGTAAAATCTTCTGTGTGTTTCTGTTTTCCACGTACCTAAAGAAATATCTTGCCATAGTGGTGTTCTGGAAATTGCCATGTAGTTGCTTGCTGCTGCAGGTCCCACTGAGATGCAGGCCTCTATTGGCATATTTGGTTTGCATTTTTTATGGCCTTTTTTATATCATTTGTTCATTTGGCTGTCTTGGAACACACTGGCCATTGCCCCACTTCAGCCCCTAAAGTGACTCCCCCGGGCTGAGCACTCAACAATGCTCTCTGAGTTTTGTGCAGCACACATACCTGTTTGGTAAGGCATCTTCTGCTTATGTCAAAAATATCAGTGGAAACCTATAATAATTTTATTTTTTAGTATTCTTTCCAGGTTCTATAGGACATCATTAGAAGTACCTCGAGATTGTTGTGATTCTTCATTAAAATCAGTAAACTGTTTGACTCACTAGTTACCCAGTTCTGGTTTTATTAGTGATAGAGCAGTGCCAAACTAGTCCTCTTTTCAGAAATGCTAATGAATCACATCAAATGACAATAAGCTTCTGTGCTTTTTGTTCCCACCTTAAATGATTTTGAGAACATAGTTTGGTTTTAGAGCCTCTTATTTACATAGCTTCCCTGACCAGCACTAGTTGTATTCCTGTCTTCTGTGTAATAATTTGCTTTTCAACTGGTTATTCTGATTATTTTGTTAAACCCCCTGGAAATCTAATGCAGTATCCCTTCTAGCATCTTTACTTTCGAAAGTTTAGCCCTCTGTTAGCACTTGCATCTTTGACTCACTAATAATTGACTAGTGTGCAATACCTATTGCTGATTGCTCAAAAATGATGAGGTATTTTAATTTCTCAGGAAGCTGTTGCACGTTTCTATTGAGCAACAGAAGAATCAGCTGTAACCCTTGTCCATTTACTCTGATATAAAAAAAAAGTTCCTTTTTGACATGCAGAGATAGGTTAATATTTAATGATGATTATCACCACGTTTCTTACAAAATAATCGTCTGCAAGAGCAAGCCCTGATGGCTGATGGCAGTCCTGCTGACCTAACTGGGAGTTTCTACCTACATGACAATTACTGTGCTTGTTACCAGCCTATTTCCATCACTCTCTTCATTACAGTAATAGCATATTTTTCATTCTTTCTATTGTCAGTCATAGAATTATGAATGGAAGGTAGCTTCTGGTTTTAGTAAAAATAAAATCTGTTTAGTCAGAAGTTTTTCCTATCCTGTAAAACCTTGTGGGGACTCCTCTACTGATGATAACTCTTTGGGCCTTCCTGTAGTGTAGATTAAAGTAAATAACTCGAGTGTTTCCAGGTGATGTTCAAGCTAATTGCACTAGTGGATATTATCTTGGTATTAAATCATCTGTCACTGTTTTCACAGAAAATGGGACTCCCATACTCACATCTGGTTTAATTTGAGAGCAGAAAAAGCATAACCTGAGCGAATCAATTAGAAAGGAAAAAGCCAGCACTTCATCCTTCTAATACAATTTGGTCCTTCTTTGGTAGAGATGCTGTGAAGAGTTTGTTTAAGCAGAAGAAAAAGCCAAAACCAAGATTAGTTTTTTACTTAGCTGAATACAGTGGCATCATAACGTTCTCCACAAAAGAAAAAAATAGACAAATTCTTAGGAGAAAATAGCCATTAACAATTATAACAGTAGTTCTGGAAAAATCCTTCTGCCAGATTGAACAGACTTGGCCTGGCTTTTACCATTATTTGGTGTGGGGTGGAGGCAGGCAGTGGGGAGCAACTAATTTAATGCAACCAAGTTTTCTTTAGAAAATTATATGGACTGAAACTCTTACAACTTGAGCACCTGGACATGTACATTTAACCAGACTTTAAAAACAGGAGGATCCCTCTAGTTTCACAGTAGATACCAAACCTGGGAAATTCCTCTAACAACAGCAAACAAAACCTCCTTGGCTGTGAGAGTTGCAGGATGCTCCTGATGTTCTTCTGCATTGGCATTACAGCTTCCAGTCTGTCAGAATGTAGACTGACATTCTGTCAGAAATGTGTGTGGTACCTACCTAGAAACATGCTCCTTTCACTATTAAGAGCTGACTTGTGTGCACAAAGCTCACACAGAAGAATTAAAAGGTGACTAGGCAGTGTACAAAACTGGATGCAAACGGTGTCATTCAGACATTGAGACATAGGCCTGATGTTAAAGCAAAAACTTGACATCAACTTGTAAACAGCCTAAACTCAGTTATGCTGCCCTATATATTCTATAACAACATAGAATTATATTTAGTCTTACAGAATATAATTACTCAGTAATAATAGATAATTGTGTCAAGCTGCCTGCAAGGATGTGTCAGTTACAACATTCTTGGACTGGTAAATTGGTAATTTTTCCACTGGGAATCAGTAATTCTGGGGTACCTAATTGTTTATTGCACTCAAGAAGCTGGATTTTTAGTTTATTCTCTATTATGCAGTTTGCTCATTAGCACCAAATGCTCTTTAGCGTTTTCAGTATGTATTTAAACTATGTTGTTTGTCCTGTGGCAGTGGGTGCACAGGTCAGTGGTTAGAACATCCCAACTCTGGTCTTCGTTTGATGTTCAGAATGTTTATACCTTTGTATGCAAACTTATTCACATGCCTTCTGCTCTGTGTGTTTGTAGCATTTTCTGAAGCTGCAAAAGATATATGGTCTTACATTTAGTTTTCTCTCCTTTTTTTGCCTAGAATGATATGCTTTCCCTTACTGTAAGCATGTCTAGGTCATCCAGGAAATAGTAAAGTCTATGACTTTTATGAGTTCATTTAATTGCCTAGAAATCAAAGTTTGTGTCCCTTTGGAAATGAGAATCTTTGTACTCCAGAGTAAAGTGTATGTACTCATGCAGTGAGTAACCTGCTGCCTCCAGATAATCCTGTTGTCAGGAGTCTGCCAGCTGCCATCTGCTCTCTTGGCTTGTCAATTCTCAAGAAGTCAAATACTGAAGTTCATAAGTCTCAGGTTATTACGTTGAGAAGTCGAGGCATGCAGGACTTGGCTAATTCCCTAAGTCTGAAAAGAAAAAGTAATTAACAATAGAGAATCTGTGGAAGCAATATACCAAGAAAAGCAGTGCAAGTTAGAAACTCCTCACTGTTCTCAAGTAGTCTGACATGGCCTTTTTGTTGCCACTCTTGAATAATTTCTTTAAGAATTTGGCTGTAATTCCTAGGCTTTCATCCTGGGGTTATGCTTATTTTTACAAGCATTACCTGCAAATATGTTGGAAATTATCTTCTGCCCAGTCTGCTTAGTTTTGCTGCTAACTCTGGTGCTAGCCAGTCTTGGGACAAGGTTATGATTTAATTTGTTTTAAACTCTACATATAGTGCTATAGAAACAACAAATATTTCTTAATAATTAGCTTACCTTTCTTAAATGTTTAGTGTAGTTCTTGTGTTGTGATGAGGAAAAGTTCTCTGAACTGTGAAAGTGCTGCTTTCTGATTCTTTTGTTTTTAAAAATAGAAAACATTAAAATAGAC
Organism: Peucedramus taeniatus; assembly: GCA_013400575.1. NCBI lineage: Eukaryota > Metazoa > Chordata > Aves > Passeriformes > Fringillidae > Peucedramus > Peucedramus taeniatus. The sequence continues at coordinate 30,601 of WBNO01007831.1, forward strand.
ATCTTGGAAGTCTTTTAACATGCCAAATTGTGGGAGATATGTATATATATACACACTGCTGTCCAGGTAGCATGTTCACTTAAGGAGATAAATCTAAAATACTTGAGGTTGTACTGATTTAAAATTAAGAAGATAGCAGGAGTTCTTGTGTTCTTGAAGTTGTGTGCTGTGTTTTGATACTGAAACTCAGAGATTGGGACAGAAAGTGCTGTTAAAACAAACAAAACCTCATTTAGAATGTCTGAAATTTGTATCAACAGAATCCAAAAACTTATGCAATCGTGAAACAATTGCTTGCGGAAGGAAATGCCGGAGAATTGCAGAAATACTTTGGCTCGCGGATGGAGTTTGGCACAGCAGGGCTCAGAGCTGCCATGGGAGCAGGGATTTCCCACATGAATGACTTGACTATTATCCAGACAACCCAGGTATTGTGTTCAGCACTTTATCTCACTTAACTGGTTGTGTATATGAATGGAAGAGCCTGATTTATGGCAAGCAAATGAGTAGTCTATGGAAGTACAAGTTCTCTCTTATTCTTTCAGTTTTCAGAAGTAATTTAAATTAAAATTATTAGCTGAGTGCTGATCTCTGAAAACAAGCAGAGAGAAGCTATTAAACCATTAAAAGAAGTTACTTTCTGTATTTGATTTGCAGTTTAATTTATACACAGCTGCAGTTAAGCTCAAGTGTAACAGTTAGCACTGTTGTAACAACTACAAAAAAACCCCAAAAGTAGCCAACATTTGGTTAAACTTTGTGTGTGCTGGACATGGATTTACATAGAGGCAGTGAAGGTATGTATACATACGTGGTTCCTAAAGTAGATCTACTTGGGGGAAAACCCACAACTTTGAATAACTGCAGCCTGGAGCGGTGATGCACCATGTGCTAAAGAGATGTCATTATTAAGGTTGAGATTTGGTTAAAAACCTGAAATGCTGGCCAGCTGTTCTCTTTCTCATGTGAGACCTGTGACAGCTGAATCATTTCTCAAATATGCAATTCAGACTGTGTCACCTGTTCCTTTTTGGAGTTGATTCTGATATTTTAAAAAGTACTTAAAAGCTGTCCAGGTTTGCAATGTTGATTTGAAGGTTTCTGATATTTCTTGGTTTATTGGTCCTGGACAAGCTGAATCCCAGAGCAGTTCAGTGAAATGCTATGTGTGCTCAGCTTTCTAAGACTTAGCAATTATCTTAATGTGATGATAAACTAAACATCATGATTGGGTTAATGAGGTGGATTTGTTTTTGTCTTAAGGGATTTTGCAGATACCTCGAGAAGAATTTCAGTGATCTGAAAAAGAGAGGAGTTGTGATTGGGTTTGATGCTCGTGCTCATCTTTCCAGTGGAGGTAGTAGCAAAAGGTACTTCTTAGGTTTTGTATTTAGCATTTTGTAGATACCTTGTGTGATCCATGATGGATTTATATCTACTTCAATTTTATTTTCTTTCTGTAAAGTGAATTAATGTGTGGGATTTACAGTATTCTTACATACTGGTAATGCCACAGCAGTGTGTGGAGTTCTTTGTCTATTGGGAACAGTGAGGGAACACATTTAAATTGGGTCTGTACAATAATTGAGATATATTGATAAGTGATGGTGTTTTTGTTGGGATTTTGTAATTGCATTAGGGTGGGAGGGAAAGCTGTGAATTCTAGAAAACCAATAAGCAAGAAAATGAATATATTCCCTAGGTATCTTTTCTTCCTGTTTAGGTTTGCAAGACTTGCTGCCAATACCTTCATCAGTCAGGGAGTTCCAGTTTATCTATTCTCTGATATAATACCAACTCCCTTTGTGGTAGGTTTTTTTATTGTATCTTTTTATTACTTTTATCTGCTTTAAATGTACACAAATTCTGTCAGATACCTTGCATTACTTAAATTAAGGATAACTACACAAACCAGTTCTTACTTTTTAAGCTCTTCCTGCAGAGAGTCTTGTATTTTCACATTTAGCTATATATAGTTTACAACATCCATAGGAAAAGAAGGGAGAATGTAGAATGTCAGCAGATTGCTGTGGAGTCTGAAATCTGAAACATAGACTCACATTTGGCTGGATTTTTACCTTTTTTTTTTTTTTTTTAAAGGGATGAGGGGCAAGGGCAGATATTGAATCCAAAACAGCAAGTTGTTGGAGTGCAGTGATGTTTTGCCAGAAGGGTTGTTGGATTGTGTCCACGATGCCCCCATCAGAACACCAGGTGTCTCCAGAGCAACACATAAAAGCCCTGCTCTTGGCCCTTGTCCTAAAAGCAATAATTTCTCCCTCTACCAGTTGCTCCAGTGAGCATTGCAAACAGAACACGGTGGTATAAAGACTTCCTACATAGCATTCTTACACTGATAAAATTTTTTGTAGATTAAGGGTCAAATTCTTCATAGTGCAGCTTAAAGTGGTGTTGCAAGAACTGCAGTTGATTGCATTTCACTATTAAATAAAGAGCCAGGAGTAAACACAAGTTGGACCTGTGTTCCTGAATAATGCTTCAGTTTTAATTCATTCCATCTGTTTTGAGCTAGTTTATAAGAGCTCTCTCCAAAACAATTCTCTTCTGAACCCTGATGGAGTAGCTGCTCCAAAAGGCAGTGTGGATGGGACTGCTTGAGCTGCAGTTCTCTGCCCCATGCTGACTTGTGTCATTACCCCAACACACTTGGCACCCTCAAAGGACTCAGGTACCTCAAGTCATTCCACAGTAGGGAACACATGCTTCTGGCTTCCTTCTGGAAATACACTAGAGATTCACAAAGCATCTGGAACAACGTTAATAACAAATAAATGCACAAGAAAAAACAAGGGCTAAAGTTCTGCCACATGGAGTCTAGTGGACCAAGTGCTATTTAGCTTCTGCTTTAGGGAGTCACTGTATAGGAATCACATCCTTTCTTTTCATACTGTGAAGTATTATATATGCATGAGAAGAAATAATATATAATATGTTGCACATTTTACTTCAAGTAACTTTCTCTTGTTACAGCCATACACAGTAACTCATCTGAAGCTTTGTGCTGGAATTATGGTTACTGCTTCCCATAATCCAAAACAAGACAATGGCTATAAGGTAGTCTAATGTGATCTGTCTCTTTTTTTTTTTTTTTCCATGTAGAGAAACTAATGCAATTGTATATAGTTCCTATCATGGTATAGATTAAATTAATTACTAGTTTCTCTATCTTTTCTATGTATTTAAAGCTAGTATCATGTTAAACTAATAATATAATTAAAATCTTTGCTCTAGAAAGCAGGATGCCATTGTAATCTGCTATCTTGTGAAAAAAAACACAGCTGAATTACCTTTGCACCAGTCATTGGACAGTCATATACAGACTGTTTCCAAAATACAAAAATATAAGTTTTCTCAGTAAATGACTGAGAAAACACAAAACACACTTGTTTTGTGTTTCATTATGGATCTTGATATCTTTTGATAAAATTTAACTGATTTTTTTAAATAGAATTAAAGTGGGATGTGAGAAGAAACACTGAGAATATGAACAGAATACTCTGGGTATACCTAAGCCTAATTTACTGTAATACTCAAGTGAATTTACTGCTCCTTAACCAACAAAAAACATAATAAAACTATCTTAAAAGATTAATGATCAAATACTCACTTACCTGTTTTTTATTTAGGTTTACTGGGAAAACGGTGCTCAGATCATTTCCCCTCATGACAAAGGAATTTCTCAGGCTATTGAGGAGAACCAAGAGCCATGGCCTCAGGCTTGGGATGACAAACTGATTGACAGCAGCCCACTACTTCATGATCCATATGCCATGGTCAATAAGGAGTATTTCAAAGACATACAGAAACAGTGCTTTTACAGGTGACTGGTGTTAATTCCTTTAAGAATACAGGATATTCTATCTAGTGTGTTAGCAGGGCAGTTTAAATTGATGGAAGTGAGGGTGGCCACAATCCTGCCATGACCCAGTTCTGCCTGTGTCTTTTTATCATCTTTTGGAGTTGCACTGGCACCTGTGTGATGGTGTCATTAGCCAGTTCATAAAGCTGTCCTGGCAGAAGGCTAACCCAGAAAAGTGAGCAAATTTTTGATGATATCTCCCTGTATTTTCATGGCCATGCATCAGCCAAGTGTCACAGCAAGACTGGGGCTGCTGGAGATGAGCTGGCATGGACAGCCCCCAGCCTTAAAGAGAGATGATGCACCAGGTTGTTAAGCCAGGTCTGGATGAAGAAGGTCTTGCTCTGTCATTCCAGCCTTGCTTGTGCTCCTGGTAGCCTTGGGTACCTTACAACAGCCTATTCCTATCACTTGTTCAGTAAAATCTCTACTCAGCAGAATGAAGTGGATGTTTCTCTTGGTGATTAACAGTTAGAATTGATTTATGTAGTAGATGAGTATCAACCTTTTAGATCTGCTTATTTTATGTAGAAATTTTAACCACCAGTAACCATATTCTTATTGTTGCTAAAAACAGTCAGGAGTTACTAGAAAGCTGGGGCTATTACACTGCATTTTCAGAACTGGAATGAAATGTCTCCTTAGGAGTTTGCATTATTTTAGGTATGCCCATCGCTTTTAACTTCCTAAAAATGACTGTGCTCAAATTGGTCAGGCTGCTGTTGACTCACTGTGTTCACAGTCTTTGGGGGTGGTTTAAGTGCTAGAGTTGGGGATGAAGAGTCTCTTTAGTCAGATGTATTTGTTTTTCACTCACCTTCTTTGGGATGTGTAGAGTGTACTGTCTTTCTTACTCCGGTGATTTGCACATACTAGGATATTGGATGCCAAGAGTGACTCACATTGTTGAAAAACTAGGCCAAGCCAATTTTCAAGCCATTTCTTTTAAAATCTGACCTCCTTTAATTCATTATTTAAACAGTGATATAGAGTACTAAGTTGTATCTGTTTCCAAACATAGTCAGTTTTGTGCAGAATAGTCTTCCATGTCCAAGTTTACTGATAACCTGTTTTATTTCAGGAATATAAACAAGGAAACAAACCTGAAATTTGTTCATACTTCCGTGCATGGCGTAGGACATAAATTTGTGCAGTTGGCGTTCAAGGCGTTTGACCTTAGCCCTCCTTTCGCTGTTCCGGAGCAGAAAGATCCCGATCCAGACTTTCCCACAGTGAAGTATCCAAACCCTGAAGAAGGCAAAGGTGTTCTGGTAAATAGATTTTTTTTTTTAATAGTTGTGATGTCTTTCAGTGTTTTCCTTTTTGCCAGAAGTCACAGCTGTAGATATTGGTGGAAGGTCTGTTTTTAATCTGTTTTATAGCCTTACATTTAGTGAAGAGTTAGCTGGTATCCTTTAATTGACATAACCCTCTTTGAACCACTCAGGTAGTAATTACCTGTAACTTTCAGCTACTTTGTTCTGTGCTCTACCAGAATGAGCAGGATCTGCACATGGGACAAAGTGATAGTTAATTTTAAAAAATAAAATAATAATAAAAATCTTCTCATTTGTATTTGGAAGGCTTCTACTCTTTTGTTCTGACACAACACCAGGAGGGAGCAGGAGAAGTACTGACAGGTGGTTAGAGTTTCTGCTACTATTTCTGTTACACTTAATTATTGAAGGATCCCATTAAATCTAGGTAGCTTTTAAGCTGGGCTACAGAAGTGGAATGATGTAGGTAAAGGTAAATGTCCTGACTATGTTTTTCTGCTGCCAGGCTAGAAGATTTGGGTTTTTTGAGAGACACATAATGATTTTGGGTGTTTGAGATTAAATAAATCGGGAAAATTACTTAAAACCTATGAAGAAAGTGAAAATATTATTTGGGAATATTAACACTCATCTGGTCCTGCTTGCCACATTTCCAGACATTGTCTTTTGCTTTGGCTGAAAAAGATGGGGCAAGAATCATTTTAGCAAATGATCCTGATGCTGATCGACTGGCAGTGGCAGAGAAACAAGAGAGGTATGGTAATAAAGTAATGCAAACCATTGACATTTTTTACTCCCAAGGTTAGGCTCATTTGGAGAATTCTTGTCTTGCAGAGGAAGAATAGTCACAGTAGTAATTTTTTGGATTGAAAATACACAGAAATGTGAGAAGACTGTATGAAACAGACCACAATAGGGGGAGGATATGAAATAGTGATCAATATTAGGCAGTGTACAGAAGCCTGAATAAATAGTTGACACTTGCTGTAGTTTAAGCATGCACAGAAGCAGGTAAATTGTTGGGCTTGTGCTATACCTTTTCAAAGGTAAGTTTTCAGTTAGATTTTTTTCACATACGACTGATAAACATTTTTTCATTCTAGCTTTATTAAACAATAACTTGGATTCAGGAGAATCTGTGTAGTTCCCTGATAATTTCTCGTTCTTTAGTTTGAGTATCTTCTTTCTCAAATCCTGTTAAAGCAAATATTTTACTAATCATTAGATGATTTGTGCTTCTCTTGCTCAGTTTCCCACTTCTTTACATAATGTTACATATTTGCATTTCACCTTAAAGTTTTTTACAGTTTGGTACTTCTCAGTGTAGTCATTTGTACTCTTCCCTTCAAGAACCACTGATATGTGCATTATCTATCTTTGCATACCCAGTCAAAGGAGGGGATCACAGAAGGCAAACGTGCTCAATCAGGGGCTTACCACATATTGTTCATATTTGTGAAATATAACCTATAGTTCTGACTCAATATGGCTGTCCCCTTATTTCATGCCCTCTAATATCCTGTACTTCTACAATTGTTTACATTTCTGTATTGTGTTTTTTATCTGATTAATAAAAGAAAGCTGAAGTTCAAGCACTTGGTATCATATCTACAAATAGTGGTGTTTCTCTTTTACATACCTTGATAAAGCAGAAACTAATCTGAGCAGTTATAAACTATATAAATCCTCAGTAGAAATGAGCTTCAAATTTTCTAGCTTAGAGAGGAGCAGAAAAAAATCTGCTGCTGGGCCAGCATATATGAATTCCCTGTGCGTGAGAGCCAGAAGAGGGATGTAAAGTTATGGCAACAGTCTTTGGTACCCAAGGAATGATATGGACATCTGCTAGATGTCCTCAGTGGTTGTGGATTAATTAAATAGTTGAATCTGTATCAGTTAGACAAATTTCAAAAGTCCAGTAAAAGGAGACTGTGCAAATACTCATTTTGCTCAACAGATAACCAAAAAAGCTAAAGTAGTAGCTTTAAAAGTAGCAGTATTTTCTTTGGGGTTTTGGGGTGATTTTAAATTCATTAGCCTCACAGCATGAACTAAGGAGGTTTCTCTGCCTTTGGAAGAAGAATGGTCTTTTGTGAACACTGCTGTATCTTGGACAGTGTTAGTTGGAAGGTTCGTATTTCAATCGTTTTGGTCTGTGCCAGCCTCAGTTGGCAATTCAGCATTGAGGAAAAGGTATAAAAAGTTCCAGATTATGCTAGTTATGATGGGCTAAAACAAGAATGCAGAATCACTCGTGCTTTTTCTCTGAAAACTTTGAGCTACCAGAAACCTGAAGAGAGGTGTTAGTTTATTGCATCCATTACCAGTGAGAGCGTGGTGCTCTCATTCTGCTACCTTTACACTCGTTGTTCAGCCAGTCTTAGTTGTCTCCTAACTTCCAGTCCTGCGTCTTCTCAGACTTCTGCTGTAGTTTTTCATACACTAATCAAATATTAATATAGGCCTCTACAGTATCTGTACTTCTTCTTTGACAGAACCTCCTGTAGAGCACACTCTCTCAGCACTCTTACACTAAGTTGCCGCTGTGCATTGCTTTGTGCCTCTTGGCATCAATAAATGCAGGAGACTGAGTCTGCTTCTCTTTCACAACAGGTATTGTTTCTGTAGGTCTTGGTTTTGTCAGTATGGAAGTGTCTCTGTCCCCTTTTGTGACTGGGAATTTTTTTGGCAATGTTGACATTTATCTTTTTTTTTTTTTTNTTTTCTCCTATTCTAGCAACACATCAATATTAATCTATTATACCCATTTAAGATTTTTTTTCCAATCCTCCCAATGACTAATTGATGTATTTGTGATTAAATTAAAAGTGTTTGTCACTAGGTCAACTAAAAATACTGATCACTTGAGAACTGTATTTTTGTGTCTCTGTGCTTGTCTTAATCACTGAGTTTATAATCTGTATACTGAACATTTCCATACATTCCATGTATTGGAAATATCACTGTTTCATCTTTGGATAACTGCAGAGGCTTATGGAGAAGAAAAGTAACAGTTTCAGAATGCTTTGGGGGAGGAGTTTTTTTGTTTGTTCATTATGAACATGTGATACCTTGTTACTGTTACATGGAATTCCAAGGCAGTGGTTTATTTGTTAATATTCATTTATAGAAGAACCAATATATTTTTCCCCCTGTATTATCCTTTGATCTAATGTACTTTCTAATATTTTTTTCCTCTAGTGGTGAATGGAAAGTGTTTTCTGGAAATGAACTAGGAGCTCTTTTAGGGTGGTGGATCTTCACTTGCTGGAAAAATAACAGTAGGGATGCTCGTGCCATTAAAGATGTCTACATGTTATCCAGTACTGTTTCTTCCAAAATCCTGAGAGCAATTGCACTAAAGGAAGGTTTTCACTTTGAGGTATGCAGCAACATGTTACTCATTATTCCATGTTCTTTTAGTATCTTTCCTACAAAGTGTCATGTTCTTTCTAATGCCTTTGATTTCTTCTCATTGCTGTAGGAAACACTGACAGGTTTCAAGTGGATGGGTAACCGTGCCAAACAGCTCATGGACCAGGGGAAAGCTGTTCTTTTTGCATTTGAGGAAGCTATAGGTAAGACACAGAATGTTATGTTTTCATGTGTTGCAAAATAGTGAAAATAGAACTACTGCAAAAAGTGACAGAATTGCAGAGTCACAGAATGGGTAAGGTTGGAAGGGACTGTTGGAGGTCATTTGGTCCAACCTTCCTGCTCAAGCAGGGTGTCCTAGTGCATATTACACAGGATTGGGGCCAGATGGTTCTTGGATATCTCCAGGGAAGGATATTTTACAGTTTCTCTGGGCAACCTTTGCCAGTGCTCTGTTAGCATCCCAGTAATGAAGTAAAATGTAAAAAAAAGTTAAAATGGCAACATACCTCAATATAATGGGTATATTTCCAGTGAGTAACAGATAATTATCTATTTGAGTAATTGGTACTAGTATTTAAAACCTTTGTATCTCTGCTTAGCACAAAGTTTGTGAGCTGGGAGTATATATCTACAGTAGCATGGCTATGCAGATTTGGACTGCAAATTCTGCATAAACTTTTTTTTTTTAAAAAACAGAAACAAATGCATTTTTTCAGACTTGAACTTGAGCTTTTTTACCTGTCAGATTTAAGCTCAATGTAAATGAAAATAAAATAAAAAACTACCCCAAATTACATTTGTGAACTGGAAAGCCATGGTTGAAAGCCACAAATGAAAGTTTTGGATTCATGAGGAGGAAGTTGTAAAGCTGCAATGCTATTTAAGTATCTCAATACCTAAAAACCAGAGAAAATGTGGGTAATTTCACATATGATGATCAATGTTACCTTACACTAATGTATAAGGTAATCACATTTGAGACAATGCTATACTTGCATTGTTCCTGCAGTGTGGCATACCTCTTTCTAGAAAGCTCCATAAGGACCTGGGTTCATGTGGCACTGATATGATGCAAATCTCTGTCTTGAAATTCCATTAAATACCTTGCTTATTAAAATTAACACTGATTAGAAGATGCATTTTTTCTACTTTTGGTTTGACTCTAAAATGTCATTTTGTATGGTAATGTGCATTTCTCCTTTCAAAGATGTTTGGCTAACCTTCCCTGCCCTTCCTATTTCCTGTTTAAAATGTGTCACATTATGTCTAATGTCCCTTGTTTAGGGTATATGTGCTGTCCTGCTGTTCTGGATAAAGATGGTGTCAGTGCTGCTGTTATCACTGCAGAGATGGCCAGCTTTTTGGCAACCAGGAATTTGTCTTTGTCTCAGCAGCTGAAAGCTGTCTATGATGAGTGAGTTCAATTGTAATTTTTTTAAATTTTCTCAGTTTCACATACTGGGGTTAATAGAGACTCAATAGCAACCTATAGTTTATAAAGAAACAAAATAAAATGTGTTGTACTATTAAGACAATTCTGTGCTAATATTAATCTTCCAGAAAGTGTTCCTGTCTTGTGGACATGAATATATTTATTACTTTGTTTTGTGTTGTTTTAAGGTATTTTAAATATAATAACAACTACCTTACTAATTCTCTATTAGTAATGAGATCTTTGTGGTGGTTTTGTCCACTTGTCAGAAAGGTGGTTTTTTTTGGTTTTTTTTTTTTGGGAGTTCTGCACTTGGGTCTTTTTGCAGAATATTGGGCAGATTTTTGGCCAGCTGTATTGCTGAGCTGTAGAGATTATAGTGCTTCTTGCTGCTTAAATGAGCCAGACACTCAAAAATGTTGATGGCAGAATGGGTCTAAGTAGCTCTGGCTTATTTATGCTCTACATAGAAACCAGCTTGCTTCTGTCCTTGCAGGGCTACTTATAATTAAATTAATTCTAGTTGGCTCTAAAGTTAGGCTTTTTATTGTATTATTCTCTTTTTTTTTTTTTTTATAGATTATTGTTGTTGAGTTTTGGTTGTCCTTTTCTCTTTCTGCTCCTGATTAATGAGATTTGAGCTGATTATGCAGAAGTGCTGTGACTGGCCATTACTCTTGGCTATATACAGCTGGGTGTCCCTCTGAGAGCTTTTAATATGAGGCACTACTTTTTCTTTTATTCTTTTTTAATGAATATTCTTTTTATTCTTTTTTAATTCTTTTTTTTATTTCAGAGAAATCAATAGCAAAGATGAATATTGTATTTCATGAGGCAGGGAGTGGTTTTTGTGAGGTTTTGGGTTGTTTATTTTAAAGGAGGAAGCAGCACAGGCTGTTTGATACTCTCCAGCTCTTCATGTCTCATAGACACTAAGAAGAGAGTGTGGAACCTGCAGAGAGACCTGTGGAAAACTCCAGCCTTTGTGCTGCTTGTTTTGCCAATCCTGAGTTCTCATTTGTGTGCAGCACTACCCATGCTTGTTTCATTGTCTCTTTAGGAAGGAATCAAGTGGCAAAAACTTGCTTACACTGCATAGATAAATTGTGTGATATAAAAGCATGAAAGAGGAATTCATACCTAGAGCAGCAGTACAGCATCTGATGTGAGAATTCCCTTAAATGCTGCTAGCTGGAAGTGCATTTTCAAGAACTCAATATTCAACCTCTGGCTTGAGGTTTTTTAATTTTTTTTTTTAAATACTGGTACAGTAAACACCTGCTTCAGGTTGACCTCAGAATATGACTGAGTGGAACTGGGCTGTGCCACAGTGCTGCTGTGTACATAGGCACTGAAGAGGATTCAGAGCTGCTATAGCATAAAAGCAGTCTGTAAGATGTCACTGCCACTTTTTGTGGCAAAGCTACAGATAGAGGGAAGGATACAAATCTGGCCTATTGTTGTTTGATAATGAGCTGGAAAGAGGGTTCTTGTTTTGTTTTGGGGGGTTGTTTTGTATGTGTTTGATTTTTGTTTGTGGCTAATATACAGTTGCAGTTTTCTACTTCTTACTACTTTACTTTTTTGTCAGGTTTGCCTTGTGAGTTACAGTTGAAGCAGAAGAAACTCTGCTTTGTATTTTGGAAATGTAGATGGGGAATCTGTCTTGAAGTAAATGCAGATCAGGAAAAGGACACAGTCCTAGTAGGCTTATCACTTCTTTCAGAGACAGGATAGGTTTTGTTAATTCCCTTTCTGAATTCTTAAGACTAATTTAACTACTATTAACCTTCAAGACATCCATTTAGGTATAAACATGACCCTATTTAAGAAGGCATTCTGATTTCTAGCATGAGCATCCTAGTACTAATGAAGATCGTGCCCCTCAGATTTTCACTGCCATCAATGATATTTATCAAGTCTTGATCTGTAGCAAGAGCTCTCTTGAACAACCAGCCCAGGCTTGTATGTTTTTCAATAACGTGATATTTTGAAAAGTCAGTGTTACTGGGTCATTTGTCTTTGATGCATCACATTTACCTGGCAGCAAACAGGTGAGGTAGAGAGACAACATTCAGAACAGTTTGGTTTAGCATAAATGCTTTAATGGGAGAGTAGAAACACTTCAATGAAGTGTGATTGGAATAACCAGTCTAGAATTTGTTTTACTTAGAAAAGGTCAGCTGGAATCCACTCAAAGAAGCTATTAGATGTAATCTCTTCCCTTCCTATGGTGGTTAGAGCACTTCAAGGCAAATATGGTACCTTTTTTTTCTTCTGGTGTTGCTGTTTCTCACTTTTTATCATTAAAAAGAAAAGGCATCCACACAGAAGTTTATTTAAAGTATGTAAAATGGGATAATTAAGCTGTTTGGACCTTTATAAAATTGTCAGGGCAAGAACTGATGCTTCAGTTGGGTGAGCATGAGTACAGTGTTGCTTTTTGGAAGGTTGTGTAATGTGTCTGGTGTACAACTCTTAGAACATTGCTTCCTGGATTCACTAATATTGCTTTTTCACAGGTACGGCTTCCATATTACCAAAGCTTCATATTTCATCTGCCATGATCCTAAAGTTATTCAACAGCTTTTTGATAACCTTAGAAATTTTGATGGAAAAAACACATACCCAAAATCTTGTGGTAGATTTAAAGTTTCAGGAATAAGGGATCTAACTACTGGGTATGACAGCAGCCAGCCAGATCAAAAGGCTGTAAGTATCTTTCTAAATTACATGTAAATCATATGTGATGTATATACACATACATAAAACATTCTGTGGAGAAACACTAAACACGTTTACATACTGAGTCATAAGATAAGTCAGATTGGTGTCGATTGTTTTGCCTTGGTGAAAGGAAGTGAAGCCAAGGGAGTGTTGGGTTTTTTGTTAGGTTTTGTGGTGTGTTTTTCTGTCCAAGATGACAGTTTGTAAAGGGTAGGAGGAGGATTTTTCTGCCTTGCTACAGCAATTTACATTGTTTTCCTGTGAGTGCAAGTTAAACTGTCTATTAAGATGTGGCTTTGGATTCTATATTTTTCCACAATCTCTATTTCCTTTCCTCTTGGGAAATGCCATGACAGCTCAACTTATATTAGCAGTAAAAGAATTGTCTAGATTTGAAATGAGCTACCAAGCAGTGATGCAGTTCTACCAGAATCCAGGCTATAAGGGCAAGGCTGTCCTTGTGGTCTCAAGACCACAACGTTGAAGAAAACAGAACTAAACTATAATTTTAGCTGATGCTTTTGTTATACTATCTAACATCAGGTCATGGGTTTATATTTAGTCTCTTTCTGAGTTTAAAAAAAAAATTCTTAATATTTCTAGATACTTCCTACTAGTAAAAGCAGCCAAATGATAACATTCACTTTTGCTAATGGAGGAGTGGCCACAATGAGAACCAGTGGGACAGAACCAAAGATCAAATACTATTCTGAACTTTGTGCACCCCCTGGAAACAGGTATTGTCACTTACAGCTGTACATTTGGTGTAATAGAGTCTGTGTGGCTTTTTGGTATTGCTTTAGTGAAATAAGAGCTCTCCACGGCCAAATAATATTACTTAAGTCATTTTAGTGAATGCATTTGTATAAAGCTTCAACTCAGGAAAATTTGTTGACACATTCTTGTCACTGAAATTTCTTAGAACTCAGTTTTACATTCAGTGAAAACAGTATCAGGAAAAGCATTCTGCCTTAAATAAATGCAAATATTTTCACCCCTTTTTTACGTACATAGTTACTTTAAAATTATTTAATCAAATATAAAATGTTCTAATATATTTCAGACCCTTTTATGTTTAGTAATTATATCCTTAACCAGTAGCCTTGGAAATCATACCATTTTTAAGATAAATAATTATTAACATATAATGAAAGCAACACTTTTTCACAGATGAAAAGTCATCTAAGAATACTGCTACAAGTACAAAAATGACACTTCTAATCACATTTAGTAATAGAAGATCTTCTGAACTCAAGTTGGCCATTCTGCTTTAGATTGTATTGTGGGGTTATGTTTCTTGATAGTTTTTATGCATATCAGTTGATAGTGAACATCAGTGCATTGCCATAAGAAATCAAATGTATACCCTTCTAGCATTAATAGAAAATGTTTCTCTAAAGCAATGCAGCAGATTTAAAAATTCCTCATACTAAAAATATACCTTTTAGCTTTTCCATTGTTTCACTGTTTTCTGTGTTCGTGTGATTTTTGTTTTCCAGTGATGTTGAACAGCTGAAGAAGGAACTAGATGAATTGGTCAACGCTCTTGAAAAACACTTTTTTCAACCAGAAAAAAACAAACTTCAACGAAAGACTGAGTAAAATAGCAAAATTACAACCTTGATTGGCTTTTGCAGAATTAAAAGTGCATTATTTAAGGAGTTAAGCTTTTTTAGGACCAAATATCTGAGAACTCTGACTATAAAGACCTTCGCTTTTAAGAGTTACTTTGGGTACTCTTGGCTCTAATATCTCATTTTGAAAGGAAAGTACCTTTACCATTAATGGACCAAAAAAAACCAATCAGTTGATCTAAAAGCTTTATTAACTAAAAGTTGACTGCAAATGTATTTCAATCAAAACTTGTTTTAATTAAATATAAGTAATATTCTGATATCTGAAACAGCCTGTTTTGTGGTGACTTCCTTTGTGTGCATATAATCTGACAACACTATTCAGCTTTGTCTAGGTTGAAATTTGCAAAGCAAGTTCTTCTGTTAACAGGAAGTATTTAAAGCCTGTGGTGAGACTTAGACAAACTTGGGGCAGATGATTCAGAAGTAGTGATCTTTCTTAAGGATTTTGGCCCAAAGAAACGAGAAACTCACGGCAAATTTGTTGAATATTTATTTGCTATGGGACTATATATATATATATCATATTCCAGGCTAAGGATACAAAGCATACTGAACTGTCTTTGAATACCATGAACCCATTAAGATAGTGTATCTACATACAGCACCTTTTGGCTGCCTCACTGAACTAAGCATAATTAGTTCAATGCATAGACTGGTTTTGGAGCCTCCCACAGTTTGCTGCCATGACTTGGTGCATGTCTAATTTAGAGCAGAATTTTCTATTTCACTGTATGCCCTTGTCTGTGCTTGCAAAGCCTGAGAGGGTTTTTTGGAGGTTGCCAGTTGACTGTAATACGGGGCTTTTCGGTATTCTCAGTATTTGCTTTGGATATCAGTGTAACAGTAATAGTCACAACCATAGCTACATACCTCTTATAAATGCATAAATTCTAAACTTGATTATCCTCCCAGAATTCAAGTCCTCTATGCTTGTTATTTTCAGTGCAACTTGAAGACTGTAGCAGTTGTGCAGCTGGATACAGGGAGGCAGCCCTGGGGGAAGTGGAAGGAGAGGAAGTTTTACACAGTCTGAGGTACCACTGCAGATCATGTGCAGTCCTGTGGTGAGAGGCCTCAGAAATGAGTCTGGGGGTGCTTCAGGGGTCTTTGGTGGTTTGTGGCACCTTCTAAGACATGACAGCTGCCTCTCAAGTCAGCCTAGTTGAGTGAATTATGCTCCATCAGAAGGAATTAATACCTTCAAGCCTCTACGTGAATGTTCCAGTGCTTTTCCGGAGAGGAGTTTTCATGCCTGTGCCGATTGTGTAAGGGGGGACATTGGCATGATAAAAAGCACTATCCCAGCATGAAGGATCTGGCTTCCTTCTTGCTTGAAGGCACAGACAGAGGAATGGTTCTTCAGGAGGCAGACTGGGGCAGTGCCTTCAGTTTGGACATTGATGAGCTACACCCAGGGCTGGAGAAGCTTTGTGGATCTGCACAAGCCTGCAGCCTTGGGCTCCAGTAGGGGAGGTGATTCTCTCCCTCCACTCTGCTCTTGTGAAACCCCACTTGGAGTACTGCATCCCAGCACAAGCATGAAGCTGTTAGAATAGGTCCAGAGGAAGGTCATGAAACAGTCAGAGGGTTAGAATACCTGTGCTGGGAAAAAAAAGCTGAGAGACCTGGGGCTGCTCAGCCTGTAGAAAAGGCTGTGAGATCTTTCAATATATAAAGGGGGATTATAAGAAACACACTTTTTACCAGGGACTGTAGTGACAGGACGAGGGGAAACAGTTTTAAAGTGAGAGAGGATAGATTTAATTGGATACAAGAAAATATTTTTTTATACTGAGGGGGGTGAGACAAGTGAACAAGTTGCCCAGCAAAGCTGTTGGATGCCTGAAAGTGTTCAAGGCCAGGTTGGATGCAGCTTTGAGCAATCTGATCTGGTGGAAGGTATCCCTGCTTCGTGTAGGTAAGTTGAACTAGGTGGTTTTTAAAGGGGATCTTCAGACCAAAATCATTCCAGCATTCCTTTTACTTGCATTTTTCTTGGGAGGGCTCACATTTCTTTTGGTGCAGAATTTGATAAAGGATGCTTTACTGAACTCATGGGGAAGGCCTGAAGATAGAGGATTAGAGGTCCTGAATTTTTTAATGTATTTATCCTAACATCTCCACAGGCTATAGAGGCATATTTTATATGTGCCTTTATATGCCAAACTTGGATTTGGATCTTGCTAATGTTAGAAGTTTGGAAGTGAGACCTGCAATGCGCTCATGTATACTGAAGCATCCTTAGGATTGCTTTAGAGCATCCTCAGAAACAGTACAGATACAGGATGATGACCTAATCTTTTTATCATTTTGTCTTTCTAAGGTCAATGATTTGAATTTACTTGCTCTATTCTTTTCCCTATTCCAGACAGAATTTCACAACTTCAGGGTGGGGGGAGTGATAAAAAAAAATAGCCAAACCCACAGTGGTTTATCAAGCTGCTTGAGCAATTACAAAAAACTACAGAATTACAAGAGAAAACTTGTTATTGCTAAAGCCTTTACTAACCTTGTCTTGCATCAGAGAAAGAGGATCTAGAACTGAAATAAAGAATTAAAGGCAGCAAGAGTATAGCAAAGAGAGAAGTTAGTATTGCAAGTCAGAACGGGTGTTAAGCTACAGTTTCTTCAGAGCTGGTCCAATTCTTCCACTAAAATGTTGTGTAAGATAATGAAGCCTACTTAGACATTGTTAGTTCCAAGACAGATATTAAAACATAGACAAATGTAATTTCTAAAAAAAGAGCCTTGAACTGGGAGCAGGAGCACTAGTATTTTATCCAGAAATGGGAATTGCCATGACTGGAATAAAGAGTGCTTGCAGCCTGGACTGAACTTGGGTGTAATGGAATTCTTGGCTGTTTCTAGAGAAAGACACATCCCTACATTACCAAAAACATGTAAAATTAGCCTGTTTTTTATAACAGTTGGAAACACAATCCCAGTGACAGTTGTAAACATTGATCCTATAGGGGATCAGGCCAATGGGGCTAGAGGGAAGGACTGAGAAGAATTAGCATAGTACTCAAAACTCTGCCAAAATAAAACCCAAAGTAGTAATGCTTTAAGAGTAGACCAATGGACTTCACTTGAAGGTTATTAGTTTTTTTACAAGTCCTAGTATCATAAAATTTACTAAATAAATTAAAATTCAGGAATGGATTGAAACAGTTTGGCTGGAAGGAAGTAAATACATTTCCTCTAAGTACTATGAACTTAGTCCACAGCATATTATGTAAAAGTATTGTTATGATAGTCAAATATTGAGTTGCAGAAGGATTTATTTGATAATTCTGCTATATACAACAAATCATACAAGGATAACAAATTAATTCTAAAAGAAGATTTATTATATAAGTAATTTTCATTTTGTACAATGTGTGCTTAAATATGTAACTGATTCACCTACAAAGTTTCTGTAAATAAAGGTTTTCTCCTTGCTAATCCTTTTAAAAATTCCAATGGTCATGGGTTTTATTTTCACACACCACCAATAGGCAAATCTAATGTCCTTGATTAACAATCACTTTGAATAGCAACATTAAAATGATAGTAAATTAGCAGTTGTTAATCACCAGCATAAGTATTAACAAGTTTGGGGATTTTTAGCCTTCAGCCTTCTGACACTGAAGGCATCTGGATGCCATACATATATCTCTTTAATGGCAAATAAAAATAATCACCAGTAAAACAGTTTTCTGTCTCTAAGTACAAAATTAATCAAAAGTAATTAAGCTGAATTGCTTTCTTCCCCAGTACATTTTTGCACTATATAAGATATACATTCATCGTGGTATTAGTATTTCTGATCAACTTCCAAGCAGAACTCAACATCACTCTGCTGTATAGCAATTGCCAGGTAACTGAAATGAGGTCATGCACCGTCAGAGCATTGTGAATAATGGGATGAGACTCTCCAATTATATCCTAACACCCACATAAATAAACTATAATATAGATGATTGCATAGAAACAGCAGCTTCCAAACAAAAAGTAGAAGCTTAAAATACTCACATAAACACTGGTAAGTCATTTTCAAAAGTATGTATAAGAATGAAAGAGAGAGGATTAATCATGACATCTGAAATGCTCCAAAATACAGAGACAGCAGCAGGCAGGATCTGTAACAGTAGCTCAACTCCTTGACTACTCATCAGTGATAATAGAAAGCCTCTTGTCAACAAAGATAATCACTAATTAACGTCACTGGCATGTATTCCTACAGCATATGCAGTAGGAAAATGTGCTATAATAACAGTTGTGCAATTTTGTTTATGAATTGAGGTTATATATAAATAGCATCTGGAGATACAATGTCATTGGATAAGAATGTAGTGCTTCATCCAGAGCTCCCTAAGTCAAAGCACTGCAGAACAGTAACATCCCTTAATAACATGACAGAAGTCACAAAAAAGACTTTTATATAATAACAACAGAAAATCATCATTATGGGTAACATAGAGGGAAAAGCACAGAAGCTTACAAGTCAACTGAAACACAATAGAGGTGCCTGCATTCGAATTCACAATCCAAAAACATTACTGCTCAGCTGCTGCCCAGCTGTGGAGCAACCTGAACTCTGAAAGCATCTTGGGTGGAAACTTCCTGTTTGCCTTGTGGTACTTTAAAGAGTACAGCACTAAATTCTGTCCTCACTCATGGCCTGGCACATTCAGCCTAAATTTATATTGATCTACAATCCTACCCCAGCTGGGACCAAGTGAGTAGATACCACTGATCCTTAAGCTACAAAAGAAGCTTCATTACCCACGGGTTCTCACAGAGGGCTTCATACAAGCCTGTATATTCAGGTTCTGAACAAAAGGCAGTGGTGGGGTTTTCCTTGCATTATTTTTAGAACGTGACTGGACAAAGAGAAAATGGTTAAACTGGTGTTATTTCTACAATCATGTTTGCAGGATGTGGAAAGCACAGCTTGATTTTCCTCCTCAGTGGAGGAAGTCAATGTGGTGGTATATGCTTTAGTTAATAGGCTACCGTAAATAAAGTCTAACCTGTGAAGAAAAAAACAACAGAGATCTACTCTTTCAGAAAACAGAAAATTATTAAAAAGTCTGGTGCTTATAGTTTTCACATGAATACTGGGGTCCCTGTCCCTGGAACATATAAAAGTGCTTAATTTTTAGGGACTGGAACATAAAACCCTCATTGTGGTTCTTTTGTTACTTAAGTAACAGTTTCATCAGGAAGCAGAGAATGAATGCTGTCCAAAGTAGCCTGAAAGGTGATGATTAGGTAACATTCATTGCAGGCAGGCTGAACACTCTGAGGCTGATTTCTTTCCCAGTATCAAAGAGGAGAAAGAAGAAAGTATTTCTAATTGTGATGCTCTAGTATTGACGTCTGTCGCTGTTCGAGGATTTTGCAAGAAGCGAGAAATAGTGTTGTAGGATCTTTCTCTGTTTCATTACATTTTTTGAAAGGCAACAGTGAAGCAGTAAAAAAGTCTTCCTAAGATCATCGGCTGATAATTTGGGAATGCATGAGCCTCAGCTGAAGTGCCAGAGCTGGGTGGGAATTGCAGATCTTCTGCTAGAGCATGGTTACCAGAGGCATATAAAGCTCAGACAGGCTTAAAATGAGCAAAAGGCCATTCTTGACTCAGGTACTGATATTGGGTAATAACTGGAGTAAGAGCATTGTCCTTGGCTGTGATGTTTTCAAAACTAAGACAAGGCACTGATTGCAGGGAAATGGCATTCCTCTTTCCAAGCACCTTAAGGATGCCACTGAAAGGCAAGAGGCACTCGTACCTATTCCCATGTCTGAAGTGGAAGCAGCCAACCATGACCTGAGCACAGCTCTCCGGGTGAACTGCTACTTACAGGCTTCAATTCACTTCCTATGGAAGTACACCTAGATGCCGAAGGTCATGGAGACACAATGCACTTTGTATCTACGTGTGCATCTACACTTTGCAAGTAGGGGATGTGCTTGGATACCAAAATCTGACTTGTTTTTCATCATCTGGGCATTGTGCTGGCATTTAACAGCTGAACTGTTTCCCTCACAGCAACAGAGCAGATTTCCTGTAGAAAGCTCTGATTCTACAAATGTGCAGAGGCTTAAAAGTAAGAAAATCAGTGTTCTTACTGCCAAGAAGACTTGAAATTAATTGAGTGCAGAAGTGGTTTGCACAATGGGGATGCAGGATGCCTTAATCTTCTCCACTTGCAGAGAAGTATAATTAAGTCTCCGGATCCATTCATGCCTTTGCATTTCTGGCAACTGGAAGACCAACTAATACCTACTCTTACAATGATTTTACGCATATGCAAGTGTGGTTTCTTTGAGGAAGCCGTCGAGGTGACTCAGGTAAGCTCTCAAAAGGCTGCCCTGCGGCCAGGGCTGGGCCCACAGCCGAGTGGGGACTTGACCGCATCAGAGCTCCAGCTCTGTGAGCAAGCTTCGCTCGCCACTTCAGCTGGCCCCGCCATCCGCCCAGGCTCACTACCACAAGGCGACAACGATATGTCTTCCGCGGGAGATCAGAGGCTGTGCCAGACACACGGGGCAGCGTGGCCGAAATGCTCTTCGAGAGGAACTTCACGGGCGAGGGGAGGAGGCTTCAGCTGCCCGCTGTCGCGATATGGGCGCCCCCCTGTCGCCGGCTGCCCGCCGTCTCTGCGGGGCTCCCGTGCCGTCCTCCCCTCCGTGCCGGGACCCGCCGCCTGTTGCTATTTTCTGGCTGGCGAGCGGCCCGGCGGGTGTGCGGCATGGCGCCCTCCTCGTCCCGGACCGCCGGCAGGTAGGGGCGGGAGGGCGGCAGGAGGCGGCGG
>WBNO01007831.1:51927-82057 GCA_013400575.1 Peucedramus taeniatus
GGCGGGAAGGGCGAGCTGCGCGCTCCCGGCGGGTCCCGCCGTCGATCCTAACGGGGCTCCCGGCGAAGGCGCAGCTCTGGCTGTGGGAACAGCGCTGCTGCGGGACGGGGCGGCCGGGCGGGAGCGCAGCGGGGACGGGGGCGCCGGTGCCGCTGTTTTGAGAGAGTTGGCTCCTCGTCAGAGTAACCAAAAGACCTGCTTGAATTTAATGTGTCAGTGACCCGAGGTGGCTTTAGTTCTTTCTCAAGAGAGACTTGCCTGCTGTTTCCTCGCCCATCTGTGCAGAATCGGTGCGGGTAACTCCTCCCAGAGCCCGCTCCGTCTCAGAGCAGCAGAGGCTCTGCCCTGGGGACCTTTCCTGCCGCGGCACAGCCGAATGTAACTTTCAGTCTGCCCCCGGCGGCGCAGTGCTCTTACGGCCCTTTCAGTTCGCGAACTCAGTCAACAAGGGAATGATCTCTTGAAAGTGCGTTCACGAGAGGTATGAAACGAATGTGGTTATTTATAGAGCAGTTTGAGAAGATTGAGGCCTTTGTGTGCTGTGTTTTATTTGGGAGAGAGGCTAACGTGGCAGATCTGCTGTAGGAACCTTTAGCAGTGCAGATGGTGGGATTTGTGTCTGCGTTAAGCCCAGAGATTGAATGGAACATCGTGGGTCAAAATTAATAAATTATCCATTTTCTGAATAGCGAATACCTCTGAGCTGATGCATATGACTATACTTTTAACACTTTTAAGTGCTGAAATGGAAATTTGTCACGGGTTGTTATATAGGAATGCTGAAAATCTTGGGTAATGCACAAAAGGAGAAATGTTTGCAGGTGAGAAAAACGACAGGATGGAAAGAAAGTGAAACACATTCAGTGATATGTGGATGACTTGACACTTTTTTCACTTTAATTTGCTTAACTGCAAATTTGAATGCAGGCATTTTGGCTGTGGATATGCAATTGAATAAAAAACAATTGTATTCATAATGTAATTTATCTAGCAATCTTTCTTTTACAAAGAATTTTTTTTTTAGTCCATTACAGTTGTAGAACAGCTCAATATTTTGTTCAGGTCTGTATGGCTGAGTCAGAAGACTTCAATCATCAGCATATTCATTTCCATGGACTTGATTAAGGAAATAGCAACAGGTGTTAAGGGCAGGAACAGCCAGCTATTTTCTTCATTTGATAGTTGATTATAAATATCTAAATTTGTAATCAAGGACATGCTACCATTTTGTTGCAATTTTTTAATTAATAGCCTATTTATACAACTTATTTGAGGAGTGATATAAATACTGGCTGTACTGGTAAATATTTTAGGTGTGTTTATTACTGTAACCAGTACCAGAGTATATCGTCAAATGTTATTCAGCACCCAGTCTGAAATTGCTGACAGCATTTAAGCATTAAGTCTTTTAAAAGTCAGCATGTAATGAAAAAATAATGGAAATTAAAACTAATTTCTGAGGCAAATTGGTTTCTGGACTTGCACATGCTTTTGCCCACAGCGAACCATAGCTTCAGAAGGAAACAGCAGATAATAAGTAGCTATGAGATAAAAAAATATCCTTGCAGCAAGAGGGGTTTGTCATGCTTCCAAGTGCCCATTTGAATTAAATAAAAAAAACTTTTTGAACACTGTTCTCAGCAGTGACCATGTCATGACATACTCAATATATATTCTCATTTGTGTTTTTCTATATATCCTGCCAGGTGGACAGAGAAATCTGTCAGCTTGAGCAAAGACAATGTAAATTTCAGTTAGGGATCAGAAAGAGAGGGAGACAAGTGGTATTTAGTTCTGGCTAGTGTTCCAGAGCTCTGGCTGCAGGCCAGGGCTCCTCATAATCCTTAAGTAGTATGATATTTCTGCTAAAATAATCAGTGGTGAAGTGCAGTCAGTACCAGTGCCTCTGGTTCCATTTGTCAGCAGGGTTCAGCGCTAATGCCACGCAGAGAAGAGCTGAACAAATTTGTGCTATTTAAGACCAGCTGTTTTTCAGAAGACCTTGCTGTATGGTTGCATTTTTCGCTTAGCTTCTTGAAGGGGAGGAAAACTGGCTTACAGAAACTTACATAAACTAAAGCTGCTGTCATGTCCCGAGCCTGATGTGGAGTAACTGCACAGTTGTCTCTCGGAAGAACTGCAAAGGTTGAGGAAGATGGCATCTTTCTGTTCGACTCCCAGGTCAACCCCCTCATTTTTTCATTGCTGTGAAAGCTCTGACTGCTTCCTTGCTTGATGCATTTTCCAAGCTCATGAGTTCTGTGAGTTCAGCACTCCAACTGCTACCAAAGCAGGGAAGGAACTGGAGGAGAGTGAAGGGTTGCTTAAGTCTGCACTTACCAATGTTCTGACCAATAGTTTAAAACTTTTGGCTGCATGTTTGTATTGAATTTAGTCCAGTTGAGAAGAAAGGACAAAAGAAGTATAACACTTCACCACTGTCAAAGTTTCTGCCTTCTTTTTTAATGGGGGGATGGTGTTCTTTTGGTTTAGGACATTCTCTGTCCTCTCTTTGTCTTTTTTCCATATCAGTTTGAGGCTATCCCAGATCTGCCTGATGTTCCCCCAGGTGCACAAACCTGATTTTCAGTGCCTCACTTTCCCAGGTTACTAACACAATAACCTCACAAGATTCTCCTTCCTAACCTCAAAGCTTACCTGATCCCATCTAAACAACTGGCACCTGGAGCCAATACCGTGCCCTTGTGATACAGTCTTTGCTCTCTTGAGAGAGGGTGAGTTTTGAGAAATGCTGTCCTGCATGGTGCTATGCTGCTTAGACATGTACCTTCACATGGGGTCCAGAATGGCAGAAATAATAATTTGTGTAGCTCTCCCTTTCATGCTGTCTTGCCATCACCCTGACTTCTATCTGAAGGGGTCCCTTTTAACTTGGTGGTATAACATGGTGAGAATATAACTTGATTTTGGAGAGCAAGCAACTAATTTTTTTTTTCATTAGGTTAGGGTTTTAAAAACCACAATATCAGATTTTGCTGGAACAGGACCATCAGTGTAGTGTTGCATGCTTTCTAAGCCTGCTCCCCACTTGTGAGAAGGGGCTGTGTTGATCAGAGCAAAAGAGAAGCTGAGGACAAAGGGCACACATATGTTCCCATGTGCATCTTCCACATTAATGAGTCAGTCTGGTGTTCCCTAGTATAGAAGGCAAGGATAGATATATTCATGTGGTTTGTGGAAATATCTTCTGTGTTACAGTTTGGCTGGCTGTTTTTATGCTGATGGAGCAAATACAGCTGAATCAAAGCAGGCTGAGCAGTAGGAACAAGAAGGTTCATATTCTCTATATCTCTCTAAACTATATCTCAGCAGCAAAGCTGTCAGCTGAGGAGTGCCACTCAAGCTGTTCTCAGTTTTGAGTACAAAGGCAACCAGCACCCTTCAAAAGATGCTGGTGGAGAGGAGAAAGAGGAACTGTCCCAGTTTTGTCTGCAAGCGCTGGGAGAGCAGCTGGAGACATCCAGTGTGCTAAGCACAGCCCAGAGTAATGGAGCTGAATGGCACTTAGAGCTGCCAGAGGAGCATCAGAGTTGAGGTAGAAGGAGACTAGTGGACAGCTGTATTTTTGTATCTTTTCTATCTCCTCTTGGATTAGAGGTGAAATAAACATTTAATAAGCATGAGTTAATCAGACACTTGGGAGGAAGAGGAAACTTGTTTGAGCCTACTGTACTAATGTGGATGGTAAACACCTATGGCACCTGCAGAGCCGAATTTCCGAGGGGATGAACTGAAAGGTGGCAACCAGAGATGGGTGAAGGTGCTAAAATTCCAAGCAGTGGAGTCATGGATGAGCTGAGAGCATGGCTGCTCTTTGGCTGTAATGTGTGCTTAATTTTATGGCTGGGAATAGGCCTGTTGAGAAGAACAAAACTATTTTTAGGTCTGAATTAAGCATGTACATAAATACTTCATGGTCTTGAAGTAAAACCCAGTCCTCAGTGGAAACTTGAAGGACATTAATACCAGCAGCTTGAAATTGGCATAATTTCTGGTGGGATTTGTTTACAATAAATGTCAGGAGGGGAAAACAAAGAAAGAATGGCTGAGAAAGGGAAATGAAACATGCAGAACAGTAACATACAGAATGATATGGGTTAGATAAGGAGACTTTCTGATGCTGCTAAATTTATGCTCTGAGAAACTGCACTTTCAGCCCCTCCTAAACACTAGAAAAAAAACTAGCATTTTAACTTCTACTTAACTGGTTTGATTTAGTAGTAAGTGTTTTTCTTTGGAAATAACAAATGCAGACATTGGAGTATTTATGCTGTTGACTTTGCAAAGTGTTTTTTTTTTTTAAAAAGAGATGAATGCCAAGAAGCTTCACATTTATATTAAATACATTCCAGCAGTACAATGTTTGTTTAAATTTGACAGAGTATCAACCTTGGGTTTTTTATATACTGTTCAGTCCTTAGAGTTAGCATGCAAAATAATGTATTATATTGTGATATTCATTTCTCCTTGAGGCTGCATTGCCTCGTAGATCTAGGTTAAAAGAGCATGGTAGATAGTGGTAATTAAAAAGAAACTTGAAAAGTTGATTGAAACAAGGATGACTTTGTTGTATTTTTACATGCCTTTAATTACATTTTTTTTAAGAAGGGTTCTCAGAAAACACAAATAAGAAATTGGCTACAAAAAGTATGTGGCTAATACATCATTGTCTGTGTGGTAGCTCAGTTCTCTTGTTTTCAAGTAAGAATGAAATTTTCTTAGGCTTTCTTATCCTGAGATTATTATCTATGCTACTAAGGGACAAGAGCACTAAAAGCTAAAACCTCGATTTTTCTGTAGTTTTGACTACACACCATGGTAGCTATGAATTTATCCAATCTTCCCTGCAGTTGCTGAACTATTTTTCATTGTTGCAGTTAAGGAGAAAAAATTTGTAATAGTTTGTCAAAGATACCATTCTGATTCTTGGCTGAAGGAAAACTATAATGGTAACTGTGTTTAGCAGGCTGTGTTGATAAGGTGTAAAAATGCTTGCTGGAGCTGCTATCCCATTTAGAATCACAGAATCATTGATGTTGGAAAAGATCTCCAAAATCATCATGTCCAGCATTTGACTGAACAGCACCATGTGGATTAGATCATAGCACCAAGTATCACGTCCAGTTGTTCCTTGAATACTTCCAGGAACAGTGACTCCACCACATCCCTGGGCAGCTTCTTCCAATCCTTACCACCCTTTCAGTGAAGAAATTCTTCCTGATGTCCAACCTGAACCACCCCTGCCACAGCTTAATGTCATTTCTTTTAGGATGTAATGCATTTGTATTAATCTAAAAGTTGCTTATTTTCTTGCTAATTTGTGAAATAAACAAAACAAAACAAAAAAAAAAAAACCACAAAAAAAACAACTCCCCCAAAAAATCACCCAAAAAAACCCAAACAAACAAACAAAAAAAAAAAAACAACACACACACCAAAAACCAAAAAAAAACCACCAACTACTCCCAATTGTAGTATACTTAAAATGAGGTGTACAAATTCTGGATTTTCATGGCCCTTTTTCCCATGTCTCCCATGCCCAGATACACACACAGAGGTGTGTGAAAGTCTTTATGAAAAGACTTAAAAATTTGATCTACACATCTAGAATGCTTTTTATTATGAATTCATTGAATAGTATCTTGAAAACATGCACTCTTGCTAAATTTGCTTTCTTGGAACTGGTAATGCTGCCACAGTGTTCATTTGTCAAAAGAGGAAAAAGTTTCAAAACATTAAATGTACCCAAAAATGATTTCTGCAGTTCTCTTGTTTTTACAGTTTGCCAGTTACTGCAGAAACATTTTCCCCCACTGGGACATTTACAGATTGGTTGCATTTGAAACAGCTCAAAATTAATTTTCATCTTGAAATTTTTGGGACTTTTTTAATCCTGAAATTCCTTTCATTTTCAACAAGGTAAAGGCTGTTAGAAACTCAGTCTGAAAATATTATTACAAGAGCAAAAGAAGGACAAAGTTTAATGGAAACTAATGAGAAAAATAGTGCTGGTTTTGATCATATTTATAGATGAACAAAGACAAGAATTACTGTTACCACAGTAAACAGATAGCACTTATTCAGAACTTGTTCAAATGTAATTAAAATGTTATTTAAGGATATCTTGGTACCATTTATGTTGTTTTTAATAGGTCTTATCATGGGAAGCTCTCGTAAGACTGATGGTAAACTAGTGTCCTGGTATTTAAACACAGGCAATTACAGGCCTGTCAGCCTTGCATCAGTCTCACACAATATAATGTAACAGCTGAAGCTAGGGTCATTTAAAGAGGAGTTAAACCAGGGTA
Organism: Peucedramus taeniatus; assembly: GCA_013400575.1. Lineage (NCBI taxonomy): Eukaryota > Metazoa > Chordata > Aves > Passeriformes > Fringillidae > Peucedramus > Peucedramus taeniatus. Next base: position 58,257 of record WBNO01007831.1, read on the forward strand.
GTGTAACAAATGCCAATCTGTGTGTTTTCATGGATTGCATTTTGTGAAATGGAATTTATAAATAAATGCAGTTATTGGATTTCATTACTCAAAATACTAAGACATAACGGTAGTGGTAGTAGATGCTGGATATAACAGGGTTACAACAGTGTTGTGTGTAACTTGGTATATTCCATTTGATATTTTAAGAAATGAAAATGATACAATGTCAGTCTGGCTAACATTTAAGTATTCCTGTCTGGCTGACCAGCGTTAAAGTGCAACCATGAATTGTGACCGTCATCTGGTTCTTCCCAGAATGCTGTAAGGATTGTTGCTCGTGACTGCTATCTGACAGGTTTCTCAGCAATCACTCTGTTGACTGCTGCTAGCGTTTTTACATGACAGTGATTTCTAGGGTGTTATTTGTTTAAAAAAAAATCTGTTTGGTTACAACTAGTAATCACTGGGCAAACTATACCTAAGGAAACAACTCCATGTTCGTAGCCAAATTCAAAGTCATCCACCTATGGACAAGAAAGTTGTCAGGCTAACAGGGTTTTTTTTCCCCAAATGTAGAAGTGTCTTAGCAGGCAGTGACTTCAGCTGTCATGAAGGTCAGAATAGCTCTGCCGAGTTCCTCCTGTGATAACAGGATTGAAATAGGCCAGTGTGATCTACATGTGCCTGCCCATGAAACAGACACAGGCTAGAGAGAAGGTTCATTGTAATTTAGTTACTCATTAGATAGTTGAGCGAAGGTCATGAAGCAGATTTTAAATCAGGACTGACTCTTTTCCAAGAGATACGTATTTCCAATAAATACATAATTGTATTTATTACAATCATGTTTGTTGAACCTGAAATAGTAAGGCCCAGTGTAAAGAGGGGGAACTTGCTAGATGGGCCATGGTAGCTCTCTTCTGATGTTAAGCTGTTAATTATTTGTATTATTGAGAGTTGGTTTTTCATAGAGTTCCAGCACCTAACATGAGTCTTTCTTTTCCTTTCAGAACTCTTCTCTTCCGTAATCAAAGGAGCCATCCAGCATCCAGATAATGTCATTCCATGGAACTGAAATATCGGTGAATTAGTCCAGCTTCCCAAAAAGGCTGTAAAATGGAGCCAATAACTTTCAAAGTTAAAAAGTGTCAAACACCTAGTGATTTCTCAGCAAGTTTCAGTCTCCAGCTTGTGGGTTCTCTCCCAGTGCATTCCCTAACCACTATGTCAATGCTGCCTTGGATTGTGGCTGAGATCCAGTTGCTCAGTGCAAAGTCTTCCAAGGAAGAGCCCAGCGTCAGCCAGATTCGACTTTGTGTTTCACCAGCCAGTTTGCGATGTGAGCCAGACACAGGGGAAACCCAGCAGTGGGATCCTTTAATTTGTTCAAGTTTATTTGAATACAAGCCACAGCAGGTCCACAAACTGATTCACAACAGCCACGATCCGAGCTACTTTGCTTGTCTGATAAAGGATGAAGCAGCAAATCAGCAAAGTATCTGCTATGTATTTAAGGCTGATGATCAGACAAAAGTAAGTAAAAAGAAAAGAACCAAAGCAAGCGTTCCTGGAGTTGCTTTTGTGCTGCTTGAATCCTTTCACTACACTATAAAACCTTATGGTTGTACTTACAATTAGAGATGAGATCTCATTAAAACTTACTTTATTTGATGTTAATTGCTCAGTGAAATTTGAACTGCTCAATATGTGAAATGAAAGATGTGTACATCTCCTACAGGAGCAGGGCCTGAATTTCATCAGCTTAAAAAACACTTTAGTTTGGGATATGGGCTGAAATCTTGGCCCTCAACTCAGTGAGAGCTTCTCTGTTGATGTCACTAGGGCTAGTATTTCACTCTTGAGTCACTGTGAACTTTATCTAATCCTGCACTCAGACCTCTCAAATTTCTGTTTTCCTGAGTTGAGACCTATATGACTGGGAAACAGAGATACCTCCTTTCTCAGAAAGAGGAGAGGGTCGTGTGGAACCTCCATATATATCATATCTCTAACAACAGGACCCTGTGGAAACCTTTTCCTAGCTCTATAATTCACAGAGCCTGGCAGGCAGGTTTAGAGAGTGGGAGAAAGGCACAGTCTTTGCACCTCTGTGACATGCAGGCTTGCTGCTGTGTGGTGTGAGACAGGAATTGGGTATGCATGTCTGGCAGTGGGTGAGATTTGGCTTAGTCTGCATTTCCTGACCTGTTCCCAACCAGTTGTGTCTTTGCTGAAAAAGTGGAAGCATTAAAATTGTTGATCTCTTCTGTTTGAGAGTAATGTGAGACACTGATTCTCAGGAATGAGTAAAATGAGTAAGATTTAATAAAAGGTTACTGTGAGCTACTGAGGACAAAATGGTGACACGTCCTTCACCTCTTGAATGTTGTCTCTAGTCTCCATAATGTTGGAAAACAGCATGCTCACTTGACTCATAGGAGGTGTCCTGCTGAAGAACCCTTGGAGGTATTGTGTGGGTATACACCACACATGGGATTTATGCCAACCTGCCCAATAGCAAAACGTTGTACAGTTCCAAATCCGTGGTCTCAAGCTTACAGCTCAAAACATATGGAAACAGCTTTAGTTAAATCCCCCCAGATTAAACTGCAGTTCCAGTAAATTAAAAGGCAAATACATTCTAAATCATAAGCAGCCAAGTGAGAAATCATGTCAAGTTAAACGTAGAATACCAAGTTTATGTATGTAAGGGGAAAAATAAGGAATAGTTATTTCAAAACTTGGCATTGGATAGCAGCTGGTGAATGCATTTTTCAGTTTGCTTCTATGTTTACTTGTGCTTGTGATTTTCCAGGATTATGGTGAGGACACAGCACTGATCACCTCCAGTACATTTTCTTAGGCATTTTCTTTTGCAACAAAATATTCAAGTAGTTTTTCTTCATGTTTGATCAAATTCCTGGACATGTTTGAAATAATCAAAAACAAACTAAGTCTCTAGTTAAATTTGCAGCTGTGTCTACGTGTTTTTGGAGACAACACCCACAATTTTTGTATGCCTGTTTTAACTACTTAGCTTTAGGTTCACACAGATATCCATCCTTTCAAAAACTGCCTTCCGCCTGGTCTCTTAACTTGCCTTGTGTGCAAGAGTTATTTCTCTTGACTTCTTTGCAGTCTAGGTAGAAATCTAATCAGCATTTGTGGACCTATGTTTTAACAAAAGGGTAATGGAAATGCCAGGTGTTCTTACCATCTAAAGTGAAACCTTGCCTGTTGTACTGACATTTTGTTCAATTTCCACATTTTTAAGTAAGTTCTTTGTGCTTTGTAGGGTGTTGTTACTTTGCCCTGAGTATGGTCATACAATGCCTTTTAGCTAATTGATGTTTATGTATTTATTAGTAGGATTGAACTGATGTTACCTGTTTTGCAGATGCCCAACTTGAAAGGATAGGGAGTACACATTTGCTTTTGTTACACACTGAAGGAGCTGTTTCTTAAAAGCCAGTGATGGGATGAAGAATTTAGGATTGTTAGCACAATTTATGTTCAATTTCAGAAGAAATAAATTTTGGAAATGGACTTTTGCAGTCTCTGCAACTCAGCAGATTCCCGTGCTGGCAGTCTTGTTTGTAAGAACTCCTTTTTTCCTTCTGCTTCAGGTCTGTAAAAGAATCACAGCAGTCCAGATACGTTTAGTCACAGAATTTACATGTTCATATCAATCTCTAGCCAACAATCTTGGACATCCAGACTTTTGTGATAATTACTATTTACCATAATATTGTAAACTGCAAGAGCCCCAATTCTTTGTGCCTGCATATATAAATCTGTAGTAGGGTTGTATTTGACAAAGAGTTCTTGGATTAAGTCACGTCTGACTGAGGATTTGAAGTAGAAGGTGCTTTGTGGCTTTGCAAATAACTTCTGTGTATATCCTCACCTTAAGATAAGTAGAATAAAAGGGGGCAGAAGTATGTCTGTGGGAGAAGTACAATAGGAAGATTAGGATGTTAAGACAAAGGAGGTTGAGTAGAAGACTAAACAATTAAAGACTTAAGAAGGAGGACAAGAAACTTGAAAGTCATGCAGACAGAGGCACACCACTGGAGGTGATAGAAAGTACAGAAATTCAGGAATGGTCAGGCTTTTAGCATCAACATTGCAGATAGACTGCAGTCCATTAACTGTAGTTTTACTCCTTTATAAATACAAATTGAGCAAGAACATACATCTGATTAGTGAGGGATTATTTTTCTGTTTAATATGAGAGTTTTGTTAGTATTGCTGGGTCATATTTAGTTCAGCTCCAGAGTTGATGGAGGTGTATGTGATGCCATGCAATGTTTTTCCTGAATACAAGGCTCTTGGGTTCGTTGTTGCTGCATTTTCAACACGTAGATTGGTAATTAACACTAAGTAATGTCAGAATTGTTTGCAAGGAATTCTTTGTTATGCTGCTGTGTAGCAGTGAAAGAAAAGGTAGTGCCCCATTGTGGTCTTTGTCTTCCCTCTGTAGGATCTGCTGTAATTGTTTCCATTGTACCATCATGGCAATGTGTGGCTCACTTTCCCTGCTGGATAGCAGTAAGCAGAGAAGGATGAGATGACATTACTTGAAAAGAAGCATGTGAATATGGAGATCATTTCACTCTACTTTGTGCTTAAAGGATGGGTTACTCTTCCTAGAGAGAGCTTATCTTATGGATTAATGTCTCCTTTCCAAGTAGATTTGTCAGACATGGGATCTGGAGCATTCCTTCCTTCATATAAAACTTCAGTGTTTCCACTAGTTACAGATAGTGGAGTTTCTTATCCTTACATCCTCATTCTGCCGAGGTTCTGATGTGGCCTCATGATTGAGTAATTTCTGCCTGAGGGTGGGGCTGAAGCATTAATGCATATTCTTTGTAGATGCTCAGGAATGGAGCTGGATTCAATTATATTGCCTGTAGGGAGCTTATGAAGGCTACTTATAGGTCAGGTGAGTAATGGTGGGGGAAGCTGGGGAAAAATTAAATCTCCACTAAATCTCTTTGCAGAATAGTCCCTTCAGCATAACTTCAACACAGTGTTGCTGAACACCTTGGTGAGAGTACTTGGCTATTGTAGGAGTGCAATGGAAATTAAACCATACATGCTCCACCCTCTGTGTCTCTCCAGTGGCCTCTGGTCTGACATTTGCTTATGTACTACAGAAGTGTGATGCTATTGATATCACTGTTGTTGTTGAAAACTATATACTATAAAAATTATTGGCATTTTAGTCCTACATTTGAGATGTGCTAGTTCTAAACTGTTTGGAACTGCAGGTGAGGTGTGCTGTTTCCTTCCTGTGCTCATTCTCCCCAGCTTTACTTCTGTATAATGCCTTGCTTTAGCACATCATTCACTCCAAGAAATGAGAGAGATAAATAACATGAGGCTAAGGGCATACTGTAGCAGGGCATCCCCCTCCGGCAGATGCAAAGTAGCCAAAACATTACGGAGGATGAGTAATTTCTGTTCTTATTTTCAGCTCGGATAAGTAATTCCAGATGTCATTATGTTGATCCTTCTTTGGTGTATCGAATGATTTGTTTTACTTAGGTATGTTTAATCTTACTTGATGGATGTTTGGGCTGGCAAATGGAACATGGGTCACTAATTTATCTGACTCATGCCCTGAGCTAGTTTAGATTTAAGGCAAGTTAAGGTTGTGCTGTCCTTTATTATACTTTTATATTTATTGTAAATGAAGACTAACAGTTCTAAATTTAATGGTTTCACAGAGGTCTGAGTCAGAGGACATTCAGTATCTCAGCCTTTTTCCATGTCATGTGCTCTGTTCAGCAGCAGGCTCACATTTTCCCAAGCCTGTCTTCTGTCACCTACATAGCTATAAAGACTTTTCTGGTGCCTTTGCTAGATTCAATTCCAGGTGGACTTTGGCTTTCCTAATCATGTCTCTGTCTTGGGTTGGCAAATTCTTATCGAGGCTCTCTGGTAACTGGCTGGATTGGCTATGCCCTGCTGTGGTTTTCCTACAGCAGATACTTGAGTGGTTGAAGCTCCTCATCAGGACCAGGGTATGCTAATGTGAGGCTACTCTGAGCTGTCTGTAGAGTGCATCATCCACCTGTTCTTTCTGATCACAGGGTAAAATAAATTACTGTATGCAGAGCAGAAGTTGGCAGACAGCACTGTCATTTTTAAGTTTATTTTTTTAGTGAAGCAGATCCTCAGAATGCTTAAAAGTTTCCCCTTTTTTATTCTGTGATATGAACTGGAGGTTTGGAGAATTTGAGGGAAAGCCTACAAACTTGAACCTGACGTCTTGCAAGGAAAATATTTCTGTGACATTACCAATGGAGAAATGGAGTATGAAGAAAGGTAAAAAGTTCAGTTCAGATATTTAAAGGGTTACATTTTGTACTGGTGTTTTTGTTTGTGTGGGTTTGGTTTTTTTTTGTCCCCAAGACTCTAGACACAAGCTGTCATAACAGCATGTAATATACGCTTGTGTTTACCAGAGCAGTTAATGCTATGATGGCAAAACACTGGGTACAACTTCTCTGCTTAATAGAAAAATATTGCCTGTGATTTAAACAGAATCACAGCTGCACAAGACATGCACAAGTCTATGTGGTGCTTCTGAATCTTCTCTCTGTAGTGTCATCAGTCAGGGACAGCTTTTGGCCCAGGCAGCTGCAGGAGTGTTACCATGGGAGTTGCAGTGTCTCTGTGGTTGCAGCAGACTGGGACACCTGCTGGAAACCTGAGCCTGCTGATTGACTTCACTGGTGCCAAATCTGCCCCAAGGCAAACACAGATAGAACCCATCTCCTTACACTGAGGCACTTCTTGAAATGTAGCACCTGGTCTCTTGTTGAGCTTTTTGGTTATGACTGTGATGCCTTCTGTTGGCAGAGGTCTTCGGGTTTTTTGTCTACCCATTGCTTTAAAAGTTATTTTGCTTTTAAACAACCTTCACCTACTTTCCTGAGTTAAAATAGCTTATGCACTTAAGTAGATCATGCTGTCTTACCTGGAATGCAGCACTCTGTTACATGTTGTTTATGATCTGATTATGTGCTGAAGAAGCTGGTTTCAGATAATCAACACTTAGCTCTCTGTGAGGCTGCACAGAGCTGAACTTCACATTATTCATCTATAAAAGGAATGGCAGGGGCCCAGTGAACTTCTAAGCAGTTGTTGTGAGGCTTGGCTTCATGACTGTCGATTCTTACACAACTTGTTTTTACTTTAGACTCTAAGGTATAGCCTCACTAAGTATCTCATTTTTAATAGCACCATTTCCCTTTCCTAAAAGAATTCAGGGAAGATAATTTTAAAGATAGAGGTGATCTTTTTCTTCTGTATTTTACTGCCTGATGAGTCTAGGGAGATTAAAACATGGTTCTTCTTTTGCAAAAAATGTAAAACACTGAAACAAAATTAAGTAACTGGACTAATGTCAGTGCAAGTGAGAACTTAATTTGGCTGTTTTCTCCCTCCTTATGCACCTTTGGGGTTTTTGTTTGAATCTGTGTAATTGCTAACTGCTAGCACACTTACTGATTTAGGACATCTCTCCTGTCTCCCAAATACTAACTGAAGAAAATGCAAAATACAGAAGGGAAAAAAATGCAGCAGAAAAAATGAAAAATCAAATACATATTTGTGATGTGCACATACACAGTCCAGTTTATAAAGTAGGTCAAAGTTTAGCTGTGCTAAATCCTAGCAGAATATCCTGTATAATGCAAACAACCAGCTGTGCTTTCAGTACTCTCACAATTAATCAAGCTTTACAGGCTTCTTGAGCATGAGTGTGATGACACCATTTCTATCCTGGGATCTGTTCAAACAGTTCATGTATGTGAGCTCTTCTGTCAGGGAACTTTAGTGGCCAGTGAGCCTGTCCCTAGCAGCTTTATTCCAAGCTTTTATGGGGCTCTTGTCAAATCTTTGAGTGACTTTATGACATTTTGCATCAGCTAAGTGCTCATGTGTTCACTCTCATTTTATAAAAAAATATTGTGGGATTTCCCTAAACCTTGTGTGATTGCCACATGGAGGAAGTAATTTGTGCAATACCAGTGCTGCTGTCTGACTTACAGTCAGAGGTAATGTCTGATCAAGGAAGATGAAATTAATCACAAGGTTTGTAAAAAGAGTTGCCTATTTCTCCTCTTACAGCAGCAGCAACATAAAAATTATATATTCTTGTGATTTCTTATCTTAGTGTAATACTTAACTGTATAGTAAACTGTATCAGATGACAGTGTTCATGTATTTCTCAACTTAAATAATGCTGAAACTGTGTTATTTATGATGTTACATGCACTTGATTGTAGGGTCAGAGGTCATGCCAAGGCTATTTATTGTTCAAGGCTATTTATTGTTCAAGGCTATTAACTGTTCCTTCACTTTTCCTGTTGGGGATTGCAGCAGAGATACAAAACAGTAGAACTGAGGCAAAAACATAATCCGTGGATTTGTGATGACCTCTCATCTGATTACTAACCACTCCTTTTGTCTTACTTGTGGCCTATGATGTCCAGCACAGGTAACCAGAGCCATGAATATCTAAGCATCCTCCATGTCTGTAGAAGAGTTTTCTTTAAAAGCTCCTGTTCACCCAGAGAAGAGCTTCTGTACATATCTGCAAATAGAAGCTCACTCTCAACATCTTAACCAAGTTAGAGTGAGCTTTCCATGGCCTTGTAATCCTTTGCTTGCTGATTTGCACATTCACACTTTTCCTCCTATTCTTTATACTATGGTATCACTCAGTGATGTGTTTCAGAGCAATTTGAATATTCCAAAGGAAAAGTGATAAAGTTTTAATGAAATCAGCATCTTAACATGATCACAGAACAGTTTCATGTGCACCTTTGCGAGAGTCAGGGCATTGCCACCTAGAACCTGGCCTCAGATCCCCAATTCATTAAGTCTTAAACTTCTGTGGGGTTTTAGTTCAAGTGTAATCTATCATGGTAAACTGAGGAGATTGTATAGCTGTCCTCTGTCAAAAGAGGCAGTTCTGTTATTCTATTCTCTTTTGATCTATCCCTTGATGTACTTCCTTGGTGTTTTCCCTTGTGCTGGCACTGATGTCTGTCCAGCTCTGTGTTGAGCTGCTTTAGGGGCTAAGGTAAAAGAAACTAATTTCATTCTGCTTGAAAACCCATTTGGTGCACCTTGCTAGACCATCATAGATGGTTTTGGTCAAATTTCAAGTTGAGATAAATTTGGAAACTAAAGTGAGCATAAAGTATTTTGGGACAAGATTTTCCTGGTGCTTTCATAAGCAGGTGTGGGAAATAGAGTGCCACACCAGGAGTACTCCAAAGGGATTGAGCCATGGAGCAGGAAACCTGTTGTTCTATCTTTGTAGGATGACATAGATCTTAAAAGTAAAACTATGAGGATGGAGGTGTACAGGGACACTTGCAGGCTTCTTTGGCCACTGCACACAGAGCCACCTTGTTTGGAGCACAGTGCTCATAACACCAGGGTTGTGGATTCCATCGCCATATGGGCCGTTCACTGAGTAGTTGGACCTGATGGTCCTTGTGGGTCCCTCCCAACTCAGAATATTCTCTGAAAGTGTCACTGACATTGAAATCTGTCCTGCTAGTAATGTATGAGAAGAAATCACTGCATGCTTGTCCAATGAGTCCAAAGTAGCCTTGCTCTAAAAAGACAAACATCACGGAGTGGGTGGTCTTCAGCTGGGAAACTGTCTATCATATTAGTACATATAGTATGTTTGGGTACACCCAAACACTAATCATATTAAAGACCTCAGCTTTACAACTTGTAACAATAACAAAATATGTAGCAACAAAGTTATCCACCTCACCTTACTGTGGTGTAGTAGTCTGATTTCTGCTAAGGTGTTGGATGCAAGACACAAACAAAGTGAATGCATCTCCTCGTTGCCTTGCAGCCTCATCAGTCCTACAGCTTCAAACAAACACACAGCGAGCAGACAGTGCTGGGCAAATCAAAAAACCCAAACCAAACTGAAAGATTTGTGCCCATAGAAAAGTTCTGAGTAAGAAATAGAAGGAGTGTGGAAATACAAAGTTGTGTATAGAGAATTAGGAGTTCAGAAAATATTACTTGATTTATAGCAATATTGAATATAAACTGCGTACACTCTACTATACAAAGAAGTATTTAATGATGAAGGAACTCCAATGTATTTTCTGAGTTGCCCACTGCTGAGGCTTATTGAAGTTGATTTAAGACTAGAAGAAGTTTGGAAGTTTGAATGCTGCCTTATTGATCTCTGAACTCAAGTCAGAGAGCCTAATCTAGACTCACTAGATGGTTTTCATTTTTTGTTTAATTACTTAACACTGTTAAGTAATACAAAGTATGCACAGTTGTGAAGTTCTTAAATTAATTTTGTGGATACTTGGTGCAATGATAGTTGTATGCCATTTAAAGTCAGAAAGTGTATATTAGAGAGGGGGAAAAAACTGCTTTGAAAAAAACAGATTTTTTTAAAAAAATCAGTCTTACCTAAAACAGTGTTAGTTTTTGTGGCACACAGTACAATAGCATATTGAAGACAGTGTGATTTAGTTAGCAAAAGTGAGATAGTTTTTGTCAAATACATGAATAAAAAAAGGCTGTATCTGTCATGTAGGGTTAGTACAATCTCTACTGAGAGACTCAGGAGTAGTTCTGGCTCATTTCTTATTGATACCAGTTATCTTTCCTCAAGGTTAATAAAACCAAAACCTCCTATTTTCTGTGCTTTGCAAGTTTCATTAGGAAGCTTGGGCTTTAGCTCACTTGGAGCTACTTAGACTTGGACATTCATGTTCAGGCACTTGTATTTTCTATTTTTCAGATTTTAAAATGGCCCTAAAAGACAAATGCAAGCCATCCACATTCAAATATGAAGATGCCAAGTCATAAATTATGATACTGAGTAAATCATCTTCCTGAAATAGCTCCTTATGTTTCCATGCAGTTGGCTTTTCATTTAGAGTTTTGCCTTTCCTGGGCGTACATTTGCGCTGTGCCCCCAAGGTCATCAGATGGGGGCTCTTTGGCTGTAGTGGAGCAGAAAACCAAAGCAGAGGAACATATATAACTGCTGTATTTACTTTAGCAGCACAATCTCCCATCCTGTTATATGTCAAAGTGAATAATGGTAGAAAATCATTGTCGTAAAATCAGTGCTTTCCCTTGCCTGATGTAGACACAGTTGTTCTGTATTTCTGTTTTTTTTACCCTCTCTGTGGACGTCAAGTTATGGGAAGGGCTGTGGGAAATATTTTCCTAAAGAATGATTTGTGTGACTGGACAAATACAGGCTTAAATGGATATGTGTGTTTGCCCTAAAGGTTGATCATCGAGGATCTGATACAAGGATTGAGTGGATAATGCCAGCTTATACTTGGTTTGTCCTTTGTATGAAACTGCTGGTTGATGTGGACTTCCCCTTTCTTTCCCACCCTCCCCCCACTTTTTCCAGAGTGACAGTAATTGAGATTTATTGTGGGTCATAAAAACAGCTTCACTGATGATGATTCCTCTTGCATTGGGTTGAGTTTGGTCCTTCTGCATAACTGATTGAACACTTTTCATGTGCAAGCTTCTTGTTTCAGCCTCTAAAAGACCCCCACAAAACAAGCTTCACACAGGCAGAATGTGCTTCAAAATTGTATTTTTTAGTAATCATGATGTGGTTTGTTGCATTGCTTTGTTGCTTATATGCTGTGCTTCTACTTACAATGTAAAGAACTTGCACAGGAAGAGGGAATGAAGGCTAAATTTTATAACTCCTCATTTGAGATTTTTGGAAGCTACGTTCAGCACATAGGTGTAGAGCTTGCAGTGAATATATGGTGGTGTATTTGCATCTAAACCCGTGGCTAACTGAAATGGAGGTGTTTTTTTGAGAGTCAGAAAGCAAATTGTATATAAATCTTATTTCTGAGTCTTTGAGGCTGAAAATCTGTATGCACTTTAACTTCAGGCTAGTTCCTTTGAAGACAATAGACATACTTGCAACAGTGATTTTAAACATGCTTGTAGATACTTGCTTGGTTAGTACCTATAATACGTAATATATTATTCAGCTTGGTTTTAGCCTTCGTTTTTTTTCAATGATAGTTATGTTGTTCACGTAGTAAAAAAAGGTTTCCAGTACCTATAACTAATTCATTTAGACAGATTTTTAATGAAACAGAAGTGCTTTTAAAACCAGACAAGAAAAATTATAATTCAAATACAAGAATATATTCAGGATGATTAACATAATTGATTGAACACCACTATTACAAAAATTAGGTTTCTTTCCTTATTTAAAATTCCAAATAGAAGTATACCATATAGACATATGAAAGCAATAATTTACTAAAGTCTTAAGAAGAGCAAAGCCCCATTCATCACTTTTAATTTTCTGCAGACTACGAAAACCGTGTTCTAATGTGCATCTTCAAGTACAAATAGTGTTGGTACCTTCAGAGGTGTCTCACTGAAGCTGAATTCAGAGGCATTTCTAGAAGTCGTGTTCTCATGTTAGGAGTGCCTTTGTTGGACCAGCTGTCCAGCAGCAATGAGGCACTTCAGTTTTCCTGACTTAAGTGCAGATTTCAAAGCGACACAATAGTGAGTAATACACTGGAACCAGGCACTCTGATTCCCAAGCCAGGACTGGGATTTAGGAGAGAAAGCAGTTGCCTCTGTGGAGCTCTCTGCGGTATCTCTGCTGCTGTGGGGCACTGTACAGCATTCCTGACAGTAGCATTCCTGGCCAGGCCATTAGGAAGCTTTTCTAATTGCAGGAAGAGAACTTCATTGTTCTTGAGAGGGATTATTCCCCAGAGTGCATAACTCCTTTTGTCCCTCCAATCCCTTCACAAGTTCGCAGCTTCATCAGGGTTTAAGATGAGGTGTTTAAGTGCCACTTAGTGGCTGTCCAGAGCAAATGTAAGATACTGCGATTGCTGTGACAGTTTTCACCTCTTCTGCTTTCCACCAGCAGGAGAATTGCTCACCTTACCGTGGAGATACTGAAGACTTAATCTAAAACTGGTAAAAATCAGTTGAAAGATGCCAGTGGGTTTTCAGTTAGAAAGTTTCAGTACTGTAATTTCCATTTTACTTTTTTTCCCCAAATTGTTCTGCTGAAGTTTTGTTTGGGTTCTCCTAGTGATTTTTTTGGGTTTTTTGTTTTTCATTGGGGTGTTTTTTCAATATGTTTGCAATGCCTCTAAAGGTATTGGAATGAGTTTGTATTTTACTATATAACCAGAAGCAGCACTATGTAAAGTCTGAAGAACAGAAATACTGCTGTTTCTGGAGTTAATTCTTGTGTGTTACATTTCACAAAAAAAGATGTGCCTAACATTTGTTAGTGTTTGTCATCAGCCACTGTTCTGGGGTGTTTCAGCTCCCCTCAGCAGAATATCTGATAGGTGTGAAACCATTAGCTCTCAATCATGTTAGGAGCTTGCTATAATAAGTTTTTATGTGTGCAAGGACAAAAGTTTATCTTCTAGAAACGTGCAGGACTTCTGGATATTCTTTACATGTATGTTATTAACTGCGTACTGAACCAGATTCATCCTTAAGACACATAAAGGTATAGTAGCAACTTGATCTGTGATTTAAGTGGGGGCAATTCTCAAATTAATAGCTTTTACATTTCAGAGTGCATGCATTGCCTATATACAAGCTTCCTCTTTACTGGGTGAAGATTTTTCAGTGGAGTTTCTGCAGGGAGTTCATGTACTGCAGAAGGCATGCTTCAAGTTTTTCTTTAGAATGGAGTTGTCTTTTTTTTTTCCTTCTCTTTCAGTTTTTGTGTTTAATAGACTATCCACATGCATGCTAGATTTGGAATAGTCAGAAGAGTTCCCAGGAACCTCAAACAAACAAAACACAGATTTTTGATTACATTTCTCATTAAAGTTACAGAACAGAAACTGTCAAGGTCTCAAGATAAACCCCTTTGCACATGTTGACACAATGTGCTTCCAACAAGCCATATAAAACCTAGATACGTGACAAATTTTCCTTAGCCAGATAACCCTCAGTGACCTGACTTTAAGTGCACACGTTTGCACAGGCATGTCAGCCTGTTCTGGAAGTCTTGATGCCAGCTTGAAATATCAGCTGAATTAGATTTACAGGTTTTTGTCTTAACTGGAGTTGTAAGTAAAATCAAAGCACTTGTATGGGGATGACATTGTAGATCTACAATGAGAGAAAGTAATACTTGATTCTTATTAAGTTCTTGTTGTTTGACTGTATATTACAGCATTTTGCATGCTAAGAGAAAAAGCTGGGAAGATTGATTAAAACTGGCCTTCATTCTACTCATAAATTATATTTGAAAGCAATGGGACACTTGAAAATTTAATATACCCTGGATGAAATGTCCTGTTTAATATCTTTATCAATGATCTGGACAAGGGGATCGAGGGCACCCTCAGTAAATTCACAGATGACACCAAATTGAGTGGGAATGCTGATGTGCTGAAGGGCACAAGGGTTCTGCAGTGGGATCTGGACAGGCTGGAGAAATAGGCCAAGGCCAGTTGCAAGAGGTTCAGCATGGTAAAGTGCTGGATCCTACACCTGGGTCACAACAACCCCAGGCAGTGCTATGGACTGGGGACAGAGTGGCTGGAATGTGGCCACAGCTGGCTGAACATGAGCCAGGGTGTGCCCAGGTGGCCAAGAAGGCCAATGGCATCCTGGCCTGTATCAGAAATAGTGTGGCCAGCAGGACCAGTACTCAGCACTGGTGAGGCACACCTTGAGTCCTCTGTCCAGTTCTGGGCCCCTCACAACTGGAAAGACATTGAGGAGCTGGGCCAGAGAAAGGCAAGGAAGCTGGTGAAAGGTCTGGAACACAAAGCTTATGAGGAGCAGCTGAGGGAGCTGGGATTGTTTGACCTGGAGAAGGCTCAGGGGAGACTGATCACTCTTTGCAACAATCTGAAAGGAGGTTGTAGTGAGGTGGGGATTGGCCACTTTTCCTAGGTAAGAAGTGACAGGGTGAGAGGAAGTGGCTTCAGTTGCACCAGGGAAGGTTTAAATTGGATATTAGGAAAAACATCCTCAGTAACTGGGTTCTCAAGTATTGGATCAGGCTGCTCAGGGAAGTGGTAAAATCACCATCCCTGGAAGGATTCAGAAATGTCTGCATGTGACACTGGAGGATATGGTTTAGTGGTGAATAGGGCAGTGCTGGGTTAGTGGTTGGACTTGATGATCTTAGAGGTCTTTTCCAACCTAAATTGATTCTATGATTCTAAAAGACCTGCTCAGATGACTTCTGAGGTTCACTTATCCATTTGGGTCTTTACAGCTGTGAACACATTCAAATATGTGAGTTAAGACTTGCAAATTATTCAAATATGTGAGCTCAGACTTGCAAGTTGTAGTGGTATCTGAACTTACCAGATCACTTCAGTGAAGAATTCAGCTGTCTAGCCCATCCATCCTGCTTTGTGCAGGTTTCTCCTGGAATGCTAGAGTTCCCTATTGGTACTAAGAATACCCAGAAAGGAGGAAATGGCAAAACTGACCCGTGATTAGTTATGTGTTTATTTATTTCAATAGCGTACTGCATGTCAACTAATATTTTAGAATTTACTCCTGAAAATATGTACGCATTTCCAGATTTTTTGAGTCTTACATGAAATGATGCAGCTATCTGCCCTTCTTGGTGATAAGGTGGTTAACAGAGCCTGTGGTGAGGGGCTGTGTGGATCCGTGGTTTTTGGGATGGCTGACTCAGCACGCAAAGGCTCCCATTGTTCTGGCAGAGGGGCGGAAGCGCAGTCAGCACATGTGGGTGAAATGTGCAGCGGTGACTTACAGCAGTATATCCTGAGCCCTTTGAAGCAAAGTAGCTTTATCAAAACCACAAAAGAGCCATAAGGACAAATCCTGCTGCTGTATTTTAAAAGCCTCTCTATTGTGTGTTATATTTCACAAATGTTTTCCAGTGTGTTTTTTTAAGGAGTTAAAACAGAATTGTCTTAAAGTAATTAAATGTGGAATGTTGTTTGTAATGAAACCTGGAACTGTAAATTTCTGAATGGAAAGCCAACTATATCATGGGGAAAGTGATTTTTCAGATTGGTAAAGGCAGTGTTTGAGTCCTGGTTTGAAAGAGGGTTTATTGCCATTTTGTGGCTTTCACTGTAATTGAAAGACAGTATGATTTAGCCAAAAATACGAAAGCAAAAGAGTCCACTGGCAAAGATACACTTGATGGGTTAATAAGCCTGCAGAAGAGGGTAGGAAGGGGAGAGATAGAAATAGTAAGTTAAAAATGTGTGCAAGGGAACATTGCTGATAAAGTTTTCCACTTTCAAGACAGCTGAAAAGCAATATAATCAACAGCACGACATAGCAAAATAAAAATCACAGATAATTTAATTAAAAATTACTGAACATGCAAATTATTATGTTAGTAGGTTCCAGTGGTATTGTCAATTTTGCATTACACTGGAATTATCTAGGGAAGGACTGTGCTGCAGCTTGTAATCAAATGGAAGGCTGGTGATGAGAAGTGGTGTAGAGCAAGGGTTGGGCAGGCAGCTGAGTGCACTTCTTAATCAGCTGCAAGGGGCTGCAGTAGTTCTCAGCTGGCTGCTACAGCTCTTCCACCAGGGTTTCATCCAAGAGCACCCGAGCAGGGAGGCTTATGGTATGAGGGCAACCTTGCAGACATTAACATTTCTTCAGCTTGATTCTGGAAAAGAACAGGACAATATGGTATTTGTTTCCTCTTTTTGTTATCTATGCTTAAGATGCATAAGGATATAGTAACAACAAGGATATAGTTGTTGTAGTAACAACAACTTGGTCTGCGATTTTAGTGGGTGCAATTCTCAAATAAATAGCTTTTACACTCAGCTGCTCATCATATGTGAACTGCAATATAGCTCCATTGACTATAGGTAAGCTCTGGACCCTACACCTACTGAGAGATAAACCTGAACTAATAGTTCTTATTGTTAAGCAGTTCCCAGAAAAACCAAGAAATATTTTGGTTTGGGGATAGAATAGTTAATACTTAAAGTTTTATTTTAACTGTTGGGAGTTTTTTTCAATTTACTGAAATGGGGATTGCTTTAGAGTATGTGAACTATAATATAAGCCCATTAGAATCTGTGTACTGTCTGTGGGGATTGTGACTGAATTAAATAATGAGAAATCAATGCTGTTAGAAATAGATTTATTAAGTTATTAAGTAAATTGTGGAGAACTGAGAAGACTGGCTACTTTTCATGGCACTCCATACTATGGAACTCAATATACTTCCCTAGTCTCCTACTGTTGCGACTGAGGTATACAAAATAATATGTCTAGGACAGTGGGACTATTTTTGTATCTATAATTATTATGTGAAAAAAGAGCTAGGCTATAACTCTATAAAATGATCCCTACATTATTTCTTATTTTATATTACTCATTACTAGAGTGTTCTAGTAGGCTACACTAAATATGAACTAACTAAACTAACATGAAGTCCCATGTAATGGAAATAGACATTCATAATGGGAATCATATATGTCTCCCATAGTATATGGGAATTGATAAAATTATAATTATATTTTGATTTTAACCAGTCAAATGAGAAGTGTCATGTTCTGTTCATGGGTTTTCCTCAATACTTTCTAGACATTTTCCACTCTATAACTTACCTGTTATTGGAAGTAGAAATGCTTAGTAGTTTGGGGGATTTTTTCCACTGTGAGGTAATGCTTCTTTACAAAGGAAATGAGACCTATCTTCAAATGAATTGCCGTTTTTCCCATCTGACTTGGGTTAATCATATAAGCTTCAAGATCAACAAGCACTTGAAGTATAAGTTTTAACTAATTACATTTTGAAAATGTTTTCTAAACTTTAAGAGGTTTTTTTAATTGTCCTGAGATCTGTGATGCTTGGCACAAGGAAGCAGCATGAAGCTGGTTGAAAAGGGTGCGAAGTCCTTTCAGGACCTTTCAGGTCTAGTGCCAGGAGCCATTAATGGCAGTTTTATTTTCACATGTTTTGCATCCCAGTGCTGGGAGATTTTTAAAATAAGCAGTCCTGCGTAATTAATATTATACAGTTTATCCAGTTGTATCAGGGTGTGTGTGCAGGTGTATGTCATCCTTGTGGCATCTGCTGCTCTCTCCCCAGAGCCACCTAAACTTTCTGGAGAGCTCAGATAAGACACTGAGAAGACCAAAAAGTACTGCCCTACAAGGAAGAAAATAGAAGGTTTCCGGCTGTTTCGGCTACACTCAAGACTTAGCTATGATCTCAAAGGCTTGATTTGTGTGTTTGTCATTGCACACTGGGAGCATGTCCATTTATTTTGAGATCTGTGATTTGGTTCTGCAGTTTCCTAGTTTGCTCTACCTGTTTTCTGCTCTTCCTGCTCGTTTCACAGCTTCCAGAAAACCCTCATTACTAAACAGAATAAATGTATGGAACTTCTGATGTCTCTTTGTGCCAATTCCCTGCTGTGCTCTGAGTTTCCCCTGTTGCTCATTTGCCACATCGTCCTTGTGGGTTTTCGGCATCCAACTATTCAGATCAAAGTGATGTCCCCACAAGATATCTTCTTAAGTCTTGTTTGGACTTATCTATAGATTCAGGCTGTGTTTTTTCACTCATTGATAGAGATCTGGTGATTTGATTACAATTAGATCACTCAGCAGTGTACATTTCGTCTTGGTCAAGTGCAGACATATGATTATGCTTGAGTGGAATTAGTCAGAAGCCATGGCAAAGTTCCTGACAGCTTTAAGCTTTATTTTGCTGTCTGTGGGAAGACAAAAAATACGCAATCCAGCATAAAGCTTGCCAATCCAAAGTTTGCTCATCGATGTTTTCGGAAGTGTTTGAAGTGGCACACTTCTGGATTTCAGTCCAGATGTGCTCTTTGCATCAGATGACGCTAATGCTTATGAATGAACACCAGTGGACCCTAAAGCTAGATTGTGTTGCTGTTAAGCTGGTTATGTATAGCCTTGGTTAACTTTACAGAATGATGGGTTCCACACGCTGTGAGTAGTATTTTCTCCAGTCCCATGTTTGACTAAGAATTTCACCAAAACCCTTCCACTCTGAACTTTCTGGAGCAAATACTAAGAAATTATTCATTCCGTTCAAGGTAACTGACCGATCATCCCAGCATCTGCTATCACCCACAACTGCCTTCTAACAGGGCATAAGAAAAGCACAATCTGTTTTCTCTAGATACAACTTTTCAAATGAAAAAAGGATGCCTAAATACTTTCTGGTCCAAAACAGACCCATGGGGAAGAATCTGAAGATAATGGTAGCCAATCAGGAAAGCTGCTTCAACCTTATGATGTGTTTTATTCTCTAATACTCTCATGACCTCACATCAGTTGATGTAACCCTGCCTGTAGGATATTACTTGCCCAAGGACGACTTCAGATCCACTGTCCACTGAGTGAGCAACATGGCCCATGTGCTCTTAGGCTTTTCTCCTACAGGTGTAGGATCACCTTTCCCTTCACAGATCTTGCTTTCCCCCAGTCCTCTTGCATCTCAGTGCAATTGAGCCTCAGCACATGGTATTGACACTGTTGGAGAGAGAAGGGATAGTGGTGGTAGGGAAGAGGACAGATAGCCCATCACTGACGCGACTTTTCATTCCTGAGTGAGAAATCCTAATACCACTTGAATCAAAGCATTTTAGCAATTACAAATTTTATGGTGGGAAAGACAATTATACGTAAGCTAACCCTACAGGAGAGGGTGGAAAGGAATCTGCTGCTGAATCAGTGCCCAGCAGTCTGATGAGGTGCTGTTCTCTTCTGTCTGCCACATGGGGAGTGAATTGCAAGTTATCTCTGGGCACTGGCCCAATGTCAGCATTTTTCATATTTGCTACTGGTTAGCAAATAGCCAGAAAATTTCGCTTACAGTACTAAGATGATTATCCAAATCTGTGTAATTTCTGTTTCCACTGAGTGTCTAGAAACCACCAAGAAAGTCATCCCAGGTGCTTTGGTGAAAGCTGGATTTCATCTTTAGCATAGGCAGTGGGCTCCTCTGCACTTTAATTCAAAGGGACAGCCACTACTAGTCTGTGGTTAGGTATTGGGTCTTGCTGTTGTCTTTCATCAGGGGGCTGTTGCAGATCTGGTTTGGTGAAGTAATTTGGTTTTATGATTTCATTTTGTATTGAGAAAAAAGTTTCCTTATAATTTAGGCAAAAGAAATTTTCTTCACCACAGTATCTATTCAGAAGCCACAGAGTTAGGCTTGATTGAGTCTTTGGATAGGATGAAATCCAGAGGATTCATTACTCTTTTCCATTGATGGATTCAGATAAATAATTTTTTGCATCTTGCATTGTGTGAAGGTGCCATAAAAGTCTGGTGTTTCCTTAGACGCCTTTGTTTTGGTGTGATTTATTACAGCTGCATCTAAGAACCAACACATTATTACGTTTTGAATTCACATCACAAACAGTACTCTCACAGTAGTTATTTTCTTTCTTTTTTCTCTGATAAAGTAGAAACCATCACACTGGAACTTTCGGGAAAGGATGAGACAATATTCAGAGAAATCCTAAAAAACGGTGAGAAATAAGTGATACAGGATAAAAATTGTGAGTGGTTTTAAACAAAGACTAAATATTGGAAAGTGATAATTAATGGCCGGCATATTATTCCTTGTATTTTTTTCACCTGAATTTATCAAGACCTTCTTGTGTACTGAAGGAAGGAGATAAGTGAAAGTTGGAAGTAAGTGCGGACAGAGGGGATAATTCATGAGAAGAATAACTGCCAAAATATGTTCAATATGTTCAGAAGAAAAGACTTTAAATGGGAATGGGATCTGCTTTAAAATCACCAGTAGTGGTAACACAAGAGCAACAGGAGAGGCCAGTTCTCAGGTACCACGGTTGTGGCTATACCCTTAATGCAAGTTCTTGTGAGACATTATTCAGGGATGATACACTGTGAAGATTCACAAAATATTTATGGCCATTAAACCTAGAGAAACTGAAATCAGATGAAAATTAGTCAGGAATACTCCTCTTTTGAGTTGAAAGGTCAAGTGCACCCTCCTTTCTTCTTAATATTTCTTTATGTCTCCTTTCTCTTTTTATATCTCTTTCATTCTCCAAGTGGCTTCTTTAAATGGAGGAAACTTAGTTGGAGAAAAAATCATGTGGGTATTTGTGTAAATTTATGTAGGACATCTGTAGAACAGAAAGATCACCTTTCTGACGATGTAAGCTCTAAGTTGTGTCTTTGAAGTATTTTAATTGTTGCTATTTTAAAAACAGCCACAAATATCTTGCTAATACTTTCCATGATAACATGGAACAGCTTATAAGACTGAGGGGTTTGTTTTGATTTTTAAGAGATCATACACTTGGATAAGATGGTGTCAAGTGCTACTTACTATTTATGCAATACAGATGTTATTCCCTGACCCTGAATTTTTCCATTTCCCCAAAATGGGTATGTAGTATTTTTGGAGAGAGTTATCTACACAAGCCAAACTTAAAATACTAAAATACAGAAGCTCTCTTTTTAGAAATTAGAACATGCTGAAAAATGAATGCAGTTATTGTTCCCACTACAATACTAAATGCATCTTTTTTGGATGGTAAGCCACACACTGACCTTTTCTTTTACACCGAAGAACTTCATGCATTACTAAATGTTTTTATAGCTGAGCACTTAAGCCTCACTTCGAACTGCTTCCTAAATGCCAAAGTGTGCCCACTTCTCACATCTATCCTTTTTTTTAATAGATGATTGTTATCTATGTAGCATGTTATGTACATGCTACAGTTATGTAGCATGCCTGAAAGTCATGTTAACAGCAGAAGCTGGAATTCATTCATTGTTACTCTATCTCCTAATTCAGTATCTTCACCACAAGACCACTCTACTTCCCAATCCTATAGAAGCATGTAGAAGTTTTCAAAATGCATTTATAATACAAATGTCACTATAACAACTACATGCAACAGGTTTAAAATTTAAGTAGTGTGAAGTGACACACTGGAGATGGCTGTTTGAGCCAGTTGCACACAGGGTGAGAAGCCAGATATCCTGACTGACATCAGTGTTTAATGTGGATTCAGGGGCACGTGTGTGTATTGTTAGTTTAAAATTGTGTAAAGATGTCAGTCAGGAAGGGGGAGCTGGAAAAACTCTCCAAGCTGGCAGGATCGCCTCGAAGAAAGGGGAAGAAATAATTATTTAGAAGTAATATTGTTCACACTCAGTGTTAGAGAAATGAGATTCTTGAGACTCTCATGCTACCATCAAATATAGTGGTTATACTGTACAACTATGAGTAGCACATAATGAGGAGCATTCTGCCTTGCTCCTGCTGTCAGTTACTCTATGAAATAAAAGCAGACCTGGTTCTATACTTCAGATGATAATATTTCTAGAGCTCTTGTCAGATTCCAAGTTTAAGGCCCTGAAAACAGATGTTATTTTTTCGTGTATGTGCTCTGTACATCATGAACAGTAGCAGCAGTGAAAATTTCTCTATTATGCCAGTAAGCCTTTAGAGACTGCTACCAGAAGGGGTATCAGTCATATTTAGTGACTTATTGGGCTTAAGGCTAAGAACATCTGTACAATCAAAATGTCCATGGCCACTGTCATAATGACAGAGAGAGCCATTGGCCATTCTTGTGAATTATCTCTAATCTGTAGAACTATTAGAAAATGGGACTCTATTCTCCTTTTATGAAGACCTGAAATGTATTTGTTAAAGGTTTTCATTTCAGAAACTGTAGCTTGGGTACAGCCTGAGAAGAATCACCTTTGTATTGTCCATCTGCAGCCCATTACGGACATACAGCAGTGCTGGGGCACTCACCAGCACCACGTTAGGAGGGGATGGAGCTCTCTGGCACTTCGCTCCCTTGTTTGCTTTGCATGAACCAAACCCAGGGCTGCAGGGTCAGGCCGTCTTCTGCCTCAGTGAGTGAGCTGTGAGATTGGCTCTGCGTCCCCCCAGCCCATGTGCGTGGATGTCACTCTTTCCCTCCTGTTTTCATTTAATAACTCAAACAGCTGGAGCAGTGTCAGCTCTAAGCCGGAGATCATTCCATTGTCCCTAAGTGTGCAAGTGCAAGCACATGCAGGCACACTCACAGTGGAGTAGCTGTCTCAGTGAGAGTGTCTTTGGGCAAAAGGAATAGCTGAATTTGGCACTTCATCATCTAACTTTGACCAGTTTAATTTTATTGAGAGTGCATAGCAGACCCCTATGCTTTTCTGTTACGATTGTGCAAATCTAGTTCTTCATGCTGTTTCTGAGGTGGTGGAAAATAAAGGGCTTTTTGTTTTGAGCCTAGTGGATTATTTCCTGTGAACTCCAAGCCGTTTTTCGTTTCCTGGTTCTGTGGCCTTCCTCCAAACTCAGGAAAATTAGTTGTCTCAGGCAGCCCTACAGCCACTCAGTAGGGGAGGAGGATGTTCATAGCCAGCTCAACCGGAGCAACGACAGGAATGAGCATTCCTGGCTGAGTGGCAAGTAACATCCCTGGACCTGCCGGAAACATGTACACTGCTGTCTGGCCTTCCACGACAGTCTGATTTCTGGAAGTTGAGCTGCTAGCGTGTGATGTCAAATGCCATTAGCTAACACGAATGGCGAGACAGACTGGAAGTGTAACATTTCACAGCGGTTTCAAACAGATGCTTTTTCGCTCGATCCTTTAATGTTAGGAATGGCTTCGATGCCGGGATGTTCCCAGAAAGTTTAGTTACGAATGCCGCGGTCAGCGCTGCGTTACGCGGCCGGGCAGCGCGAGGCGGGGCCGGCGGTTGCCTGCGTTGCCGGGCGCGCTGCCGGAGGGCGAGCCC
>WBNO01007831.1:82085-107031 GCA_013400575.1 Peucedramus taeniatus
GTGAGGCGGTGGGAGCGGCGGGCGGGAGAGGCGGAGAGGAGCGGCCGGAGCCGGGGATCGCCGCGCCGGAGCCCCTAGGATGTCACCATTGTTCAGCTGGGTGGCCAAGGTAGGCGGCGCGGCGCCCGCCGCCCTTCGCGCTCGGGAAGTAAAGTCCAGCCTTAGGGCTTGCAGTTGTTCGCGTGTAATTTCAAGGCAGGTCAGTCAGCTCTGGGAAGGGAGCAGAGCCCTGCTGTATTGTTCAGCCGGGGAAAAGGAGGAGCGCTCGAAGCGACCGGTAAAGTCTACCTGCTCTCTGACCTGGCTTGGGTTTAGGGGCTAAAAGCGAAGCTGCAGGTCTGGCCGACTTGTTCTGCGTTGCTGTGGATCTGCAGAAGGGGAGAGCTGTAATTAAAACTGCTCAGAAGGCCCGATCTTAGTGCCTTTTGAAGTCTAACGCTACTTTCGCACTCTGGGGAATGTGTAACAGCGCTCCCACTGTTTGTTTTGGAGTCTTTTTTTTTTTCATGGTTTTTGTCATGCTCTGAATTTATGAAGAACAATAAGTTGGATTTTAGTGGGACACTTACATGTTTTACTATGACAGCGCGTGTGTCGTGCTGCTGCCTTCATCTGTGTGTCTAGGACTTCAGTAGGATTTTCCACTGTGACTGAAATTACATATGGATGCAAAGCAGTAAAAATGGTTAAAGATCTCTAGAATATAGTTTTGAGCTAATGTTTAAAAAAATTCTAAAGTAACCGTCATTATGAATTTAAAATGAGCTGCAAATGATATTCTGTCTCAAGGCATAGTTCAACATGTAGAAGAGGACAAGTGTGTGAAACAGCTGTATGACAGTCAAGAATTGTAGGTTCTTTGAATAAATTAGCTGGGAAAGAAAACATATATCTTGAAATTCAACAGATAGCGTATGCTGCTAGGCTGACCACATAAAACTTGATTCTACCTTCTCTGTTGTCAGGTGTAAATGGTCAGTTGCTTAATTACTTCTGCATCCCTGTTCCTGAATATTTAACAGGTGAAATACCTACGGTTGGAAGTTACTAAGAGGGAAGTGCTTGATATGTGACTGTTGAGTTTGTTCAGATTCTCAGATAGAAGGATTTGCTCTATTCTGTTTTGAAAAGAGACTGCTGGCTTTTAGGCACACCCTGGAAATGGAAATGTATCCTTCTCTCTTTCCACTTGCCTTTTTTCCTCTGGGTGAAGACCTGTTGGGTGGAGCACTTGTAACAAGTTACCTCTTCCGTCACTCCTCAGACTCTGTCTCATGCATAACCTGAGACCCGGATTGCCGTGTTATCTGAAGGAATGATAGCGGCTGATGCCCGTCCCGCCTCTTAGAAATGTGCTGCTCTCCTGTACAGGTGGCTGTTGTCAAAGATGAGTGATGCCATTGAGTTCGTACTTCAAGGATGCCCCAAGGCATGGCTCATTTCCTTCCCTCATTGTTCCTTGTCAGCTGGGCAAGGCAGCTGGTGGGAGAGGAGCTGCTGCCGGAGGAGGTCAGAACTTGTAGCACACGGAGTTCACTGTGGTTTTAGAGAAACAAGCTCTTGCACAAACGCACTTCTGACTGCTTCTAGGAGTGCTTTCTGGGCTTTCAAAACTAATTATTTCAATGCTGGTTCCTCACAACTACTTAGTTTTATTCTTTTGATGGCCATTAATTGTCAGCACTAATTTGGGAGGGAAAGCAAGGCAGTGTACTTAGAAATATAAAATTAGGCTTGTTAATAGAGAAAGCTTTCCTTCCTGCCAAAATCTGATCAGTAAAAATGTAGGAGCCATTGCTTTGGGCTTTCAACACAAAATGCAAGCCTTTCCAGTATTTATAAGATGGTGGCCCATTCCAGAACAGGGAAGGACTGTAGGAGGATGAAACTGCCCCCCTCGAAGGAAAGCTGTCCCTTTGCATCTATTACTTAACAATGAGTGACCCCCCACTTAAGTAAGGTAAGTGTTTAGTCTCACCAGGCAAGTCACCAGGCCTGCAGATATTTACATGTGAAGCAGTTTACTCCCCTGTGCTATAAAATTGATTTCCCTGGTGTTTATATAAACATTACCTTGTAATATATCTTGTTTACACAATTTTACCTGCAGTTTCACCCAGTTTGTCTCTCACCTACGCACAGGCTCCTCAGGGCTGAGTTTTGCAGTGCTGCCAGGCTCAGCCATGGGGCCCATTCTGGGCTGGAAGATAAAGCCCTGCTTGACTCGAATGTGGATTGACGTTGCCCCCATTGGCCATATGGATTCTGGCTGAACCCCTGTATGATGGCTCTGTCAAGAATTAAGTCTAAAGTACTGACTTGTTTTAGTCTCCTAAAATTATTTAAATAAAAAAGGATAGTTATACCTGTTTTTCTTGCACGGTTTGATACAAAGTTAGACAACTGACTTAAGGGAAACCTTTGACTAAGCACTTGAAAGCACAGTCTCTTGGAAGTGTAAACTATGTTTGCGCTATTCTGAGTAGAAAATACAGTTTTGTGCTTTTGTCGATACACAAAGATTATTCCTGTTCAGTTTAGATCACTGAAGTAACTGTTACTAAAAATAATCATTGTGGGCTTGAAAAATGTCAGAGCTTTCAGTCTCAAAAAAAAGAGATAGACATGCAGAATTTTAGTAGTAAACTGACACATTATTAATTCATTAGTTGGCGATAATAATACAGTGACAAGTGTTTAAAATAATTTTATTTCCGTTCCTGTAATATTTAATACAGCTTTAGTTAAAAAAAGAGATTCGTCTCAGTTGTTTACAAATTGCTTACTTTTATAATGCAACTTTTTCTTCAGAAGCAGCTTTGCAACATCCGGAATTAGAGAACTGATTGCTGAAGAACTAGAAACAGTTCTTAGTGCAAGAAACTAGTTACGAAATGTATACGGTTTGTCTTTCTAGTTACAAAAAAAGGTGCTGTATATCATTTAATAGCTGTGTTCAACTTAGTTTGTCTGAAGGATTATAAACCAACAAGGAACCAGTAAAGAAAATAACTAAGATAAAATGCAACGCAAAGTTACACAATTTAATTTAAGGTTTCTTCTGTAATTATTTTGCTGGTAGGGATCAATCCACCTTGAGCAGCTGCCTCCAACCTGCAGGACAGCAGGTGGGAAAGAGATGCTCTGTCCTGAGGGGAGCTGCAAGTGGTGGAGTGTGATGCTAAAGCCTGAGGAACCTCCACTTGTGTGCCACCAGCGCTGGAAGAAAAGGGTGGGTTTACAGTGTAGTGTCCCCAGCTGGGTTGGCTCATCTTGGACCTTGAGCTGAGAAAGCCAATTGTTTGGATTCCTTCACCTATGAAAACCAGATTTTAGGGTGTATTCACAATAGATGCTTTGAAATTCCCAACAGCAAAACAAGAAGTAAGTTTTAGTTTGGTTTGGGGTTTTTTCGAGGATTTCTGAGTCGGAAGGGCCTATGAGCTTTCTGCAGTTTGGGAAGCTCTCACGCCATCAACAAAGGAAGTTTCTGTCCTATTCAGTGCAGCAAGATGTGGTTGCTTGGCTTGTGCCATGAAACATTACTGAAGAAGTAATCATTATAATATTGGAAATGCCACTTATTTCTTGTAATCCTAATATAGCTTTCTGTGCTGTGTTAGAATTGATCTTACTGCTGTTTTGCCATCATTCCTACTATTCTTTATGTAATAGAATGCCTAGTAGACCTCTGGAGGAGCATGCATGGGAGCAACAATATACTTCCTAGTTTAGTTCAGAAGCTACAAATGATATTAATTTGCCTTCTGCAAAGGAATGAAGAGGAATGAGAGACTGAAAATCATGATGGCCAAGAAATCCCCTCCTCTTTTTTTTTTTCCGCCTTCTTTTCCAAGAGTGTTCTGAAAGGATGATTTTGGCTTTCTTGCTGGTCTGTTCTAGGGCATGTCACACTCATTTATGAGGATGTTTTGCTTCAGTTTAACTGACATGCCTCTTTCTCTTATTCCCCACAGCTTCCAGCAAAGTTGAGCACCTTTGGACATCTTTAATCTCTCAGTGAATGAGTTACATTTTAGCCAAACAAATCAAGTTTTGGTCTGTTCAGGAGCCCTCCTAACCAGCCATTTTAAAACTGTCTAGAGCCAAACAACTTACACGTTTGTTAAAACTGTCTTACTTTAAAACTCATCTTACTTATGATAAATTATTTGGGTAGGTGAGTAAGTGGTGGTGGTATTCTATGGGGTGCAACTCTTGTTCGTGCTAGTGCATTTATCCCTGATAACCCTAATTGTGAAGGAATTTGAATACTTGCATACTGTATCAAGAATCAAGTAGTTAATGGAGAACTAGTGCCAGGGAAGAACTGGGAATCGCTGAGGAGGGAAGGCTCAGAAGGCACAGTTTAGCTTGTGGAAGAATCTCCTTGAAGCCATTGACGCTGTGGGTAGGGCTGAAAGGACAGACCCTCGCTTGTCTCCCAGGCTCGATGCCAGCAATGTAGCAAAGAGAAAGTGCAGATTTCTGCCAGAGCTGTGTTTTGGTGCCCAAGCTTGCACAATGCCCTTGTCAGAGAACACTACGTTTCTGCTCAGTGTGATTCTCCAGGTCAGTTTATGCTGGGGTAAAATGTTGTTGCCAATTGACAGCTTTCAGATAAATGCCGATTATCACCGAATAGCGAGCAGTTCAAGTGCCCTGTTCTCTGTATGCCGGTCACTCCCCGCCTTCCCCTGCGGGGCCTGGGTGATGACTGAGGAGTACGCGCTCAGCATCTGAAATGAACTCAGTCCTGTGGTGAAACCCCTCAGTTACTCAGCAGTTAAGTTCCCTTTGGAACTTTGCTTTTATTCTTCATCCTTCCATTTCTTTTTCTGCATGCCAGGCTCAAATTGCACCTGCTCTGCTTAGATGTTGCCCATTTGATGGGAGAGGGCCGGAATTTAGTCACTCCCATGGCTTTTGTGTGGCTGTGCAGGTGTAGGAGGGCAGTGTCCTCTGCATTTGTCAGATACATTAGGGGTGCTTAGTAAGGAGCAGAGCTTTCCACAAAGAAGTTCCTGGCCATGTAGATTGCAATTTAGCAAGGTTTTTCTCTTGAATCATTTATGCCTTTCTGAATTAATTTCTCATGAGTATCTTCTTTCAGGTTCGTGTTGACCTTCAGATTTAACAAGCCAAGCCTGACAAGGTAGCTGAGCTTGCTCTTTTGTACAGGTTCTGTCCTCTGCAATTCAAAACAGAACTTTTAGCCTCTAGTCAAACAGCGTTTTCTGTTCTTTGCTGACGGGCACTCTGGAAGTTGGTGCTAGCTGTCTTCATGTGGTTAACATGTTCTGAGCCAGCCAGTAGCAAAACCACTAGTAAATCCTGCAGGATCAGGGAAAACCCCAGGTCATATCAAAGATAGATAATACAACTAAGGGTTTGTTTGGATTTTTTTTCCATATATACAAATGGCTGCAGAACTGCAGTTTAACTTCATTTGCCTTACATTTGATGATTTAAAATACTGTTTCACATCATAGCCTTTTTTTGAAAGGCTACTGTAATGAAGCAGTCTTTTATGTGTACTAGAGGTGTTCATGAGAACACCAAAGCAGTAGTTCTACTCTGGGTCCCATAAATAGAAATATCCTTAGTGAAAAGTCAGGTAAAGAACTGCTTTACAGTTTGTAACTTGCCATTGTCCTGAATGTAGAAGCTGCAGCATTTCTGAGAAACCTCTGCTTTAAGGGGTTGTTGGAATTTTTTTACTGTGCCAGCTAAAAGCTTGAAATACTTTTAAGAAGTCTTCTGAACCATTTTATTTTAAATTTGAAGGACCTGAGGTTGTGTATGGTGTACAGAGGTTGACTAATGACTTAACAAATAAATCCTCAATGGAATTATTCAATTATTAATCAATTAATAGAATTGCAGCTTGGCTTTTTTTTTTTAATTAGAAGCCTTTGCAGCTCTACTGTTCAAGCTGAAATGCTTATGGATGGCAGTGACTCAGAGGAAAAACATTCTCAGCCTCTGTTTTGGTAGTATTTTACATAGCAGTTAAGATACACAAAATATGTCAAGAGATGCTTATTAATTTGTATGGGGAGGTGAGGCAGCAGAGCTGGGAAAAGCAGCCAGAACTCAAAGAGCAGAAGCTGAGGCAGGGGAATGGCTTTAGCTACTGTGTATTGGTTTTATCACTGAGTTAACTCTACTGAATTGTATTTGAATTGTTTTCAGTTATTCTTGCTTTTTAATGAAGTTACAATAACAAATCATGGGATGCATAAATATAGAATTTTAATTGGAGTGTTTTTACAGAATCACAGAATAAGCTGAGTTGGAAGAGAACCCACTAGGATGAAGCCCACCTTCCAGGCCCTGCACAAGACACCCCCGAGAATCACACCACGTGCATCATAACCAAATGCTTCTTGAACTCTGTCAGGCTTGGTGCTGTAACCACTTCCCTGAAGAGCCTGTTCCAATGCCCAACCACCCTCTGGACAAAGAACCTTTTTTTTAATATCCAACCTAAACCTCCCTGACACAGCTTCAGGCCATTCCTTCATGTCCTGTCACTGGTCACCACAGAGAAGAGATCAGTGTCTGCCCCTCCTCTTCCCCTCACAAGGCAGTTGTTGACTGTGATGAGGTCTCCCCTCAGTCTCCTTGAGGCTGAATCAGCAGAGTGCCCTCAGCCACTCCTCATACAGCTTCCCCTCAAGGCCCTTCACCATCCTCATTCCCCTCCTTTGGGCTCATTCTGACAGCTTTATATCCTCATTATACTGTGACACTCGAGGCTGCCCCAGCTCAGAGCAGAGCAGGACAATCCCCTCCCTTGCCCAGCTGGTGATGATGTGCCTGATGTCCCCCAGGTTGTCCTCCTGGCTATCAGGGCACTGCTGACTCATGTTCAACTTGCCATTGGCCAGGACTTCGGTCCCTTTCCATGTCACTGCTTTCCAGCATCTCATTCCCCAGTCTGTCTGTACATCCAGGTTTGCCCCATCCCAGGTGCAGAATCTGGAACTTTCCCTTGTTTGTTGAACTTCTATATTTGGTGATTGCCCAGGCTGCTGCTGGTTTATCGAGGTCACTCTGCAGGGCCTCTCTGCCTTTGAGAGAGTCACAGCCCCTCCCAATTTTCTGTCATCTGCAGACTTGCTTAGTATCTATTTTTTAAAGTAAAATATTTAAAATATGAGGCCTGAAGAGGTTATCTGGAATTTCTGTGCCCTAAACTTCTGTCTGTTACTAACTGAAGAACTGTGAAGAGAGTATAAAAACGTTTATTGCCTTCCATTCTCAGGGCACTGTGTATGTGAGCACACACGTTGATGGTCACATTTTAAAACCATACCAAACATTATTCTGGAGTATCTAGAAGCTTCTTTCCAGCTCAAAAAGTTGCTAGCTTTAGACATGTGCATGTTTCTCTTTATACCTTTGCAGCACCATCAGTATAATCAAAAGCATGGGTTTTTTTCCAGGGAAGACCTTTGATATGCAGCTACCAAACAGGATTTTCAGGTACAGATATTCTGTGAAATTGCAGGTTTGGGGAAAACAGGCTGCTTATGCATAGTTGCATAGGCACACTCCCTGCTACTGAAAATGGCAAAGCTGAGCTAAACTAAACAGCTCCTTTCTTTTTCAATGAACCATTTTGGGGGATTTATGTGTTTATT
This sequence comes from Peucedramus taeniatus, assembly GCA_013400575.1. Taxonomy (NCBI): domain Eukaryota; kingdom Metazoa; phylum Chordata; class Aves; order Passeriformes; family Fringillidae; genus Peucedramus; species Peucedramus taeniatus. Next base: position 89,735 of record WBNO01007831.1, read on the forward strand.
TCAAGGAGCTATGTAGCCAAATATCTTACTTTTACCAGATCTTAACAGTTGCCTCTCTATATTAACTTAACTGTTGGTCTGCTGCTGTCGTACCAATGAGGGGAGCTCACTGAAGCCGTTGTCATGGAAATTTGGATGGTTGGCACTAAATGTTTCATGCTGATTTTGTTTCTGTGGAGCTTTTTATAGCTTCTAATCTCCTCAAATGCAAGTCATGGAAAAGAAAATTTGTAGAAGTACTTTGGAGTTTGAGACAATTATGTACAAGGAACCTGTCTTTAGAACTGTTGTTACTTACCCAGAACCTGAACCAGTAATATGTGTTGGAATTTCAGATTTGGGTATGTCCCATTGGAATATAACCTACAGAGTTTATCATTCTGTGAAAGCAACATTTCTGCTTGACATACAGTCATTGAAGGCTGACCTTTTAAACTAAAGCATATTTTTTGTATACAAACAGTTCATGCAGCTGATGTGGTTTTGTTTATGAAATGTGGAATCACATAAAAATTATTTATTGTAGGTTGTTGTAATTCCATCAGCATTTTTTTCCTTCGTTTTTTTTTTCTGTCAGCAGAGAAGGATAAAAACTGGTGAACTAACTGCTCTTTTAAGTGAAAGTCTGAGTAGTTTTCATGGGATGTTTAGTCATTACTTTCCCATCCTGCTCTCCTGGGAGTTGACCTGAGGCAGCTGAAATCTGTTACTGTATGACAAAGCAGCAAATGTGCTCATCCACAAGCAAATCAGAATTTTGTACCAATCAGGCAGAATGCTGGAAAAAGCTGATCAGCTTCTTCGCTCCAGTTCCCCTGGGGCCTTTGTAAGTTTAATGTTCAAGTAAGATTCTTCCAATTAAAAACATCATCTGTTTTTAGATCATCATCTGTGCCTCCCACCAGCAGCCCTAAGAAGAAGGGCTGTGTGGCTGTTTCCTCACAGAGTTGTGTGTCAACTCTGTTGTCAGAGTAAGAGATGGTGTTTTACTCTGCTGCAGATAAAACTTACGCATAATTTCAGTAAAAAGCATTAATAGGTTGACTTCCCCCCACTACCTTCCTTTGTGAAAACATCAAAATAAATTTTGAGGGGAGGGAGATTTTGACACACATTTGGGTCAGCTGCCAAAAAGGTTTTATCAAAAATAACCTTAGTTGTAGTGAGGATGCACATGGAGTTTTTCTTCTTTCTTGTTTGGAGTTGGATATTGATAAAAAGCATAGAAGAATTTCAGGCTTCTTTTAATTTGTAAAGAAATTATATTAACTTCTGTCTCTTTTGCTAACCCCTGTTTTGCCAGTTGTACCAATTTTGATAACTGCCAGAAGCCCAAGAGCAAAGGAGACCAGGAGAGAGCCTGTATCTCTGTATATGTAGCCTGTATCCTGATGTACAAATTAAATGTAATCTGATTAATAATTTTTAAAAAAAAATTACTACCTAATTTCCTGTTTTAAGTCCTGATATTGTCTTTCAGTTATAAAAGACAAATTCTCTGCCCTGCTTAAAAAAAAATCAAAACTGAAAAGAACTCTTGTCCTGAAAGCTTTAAAATGCCATTGTTGTCTTTTTCCATTTATAGCTATTTGGGAATAGGCTTCCTTCTGTTTCTTACCCCATGGCCTCCAGCAAAGTCACAAACCTGTCTCAACCCTGTGAAGGGAGCTGCTTGCAGTTCCATCTTGCACCTCTCCCAAAAAAAAAAAGAATTTAATCTCTCTTGATGATAAATGAGCACAGATATTTCTAGGTATTGCTTTGCAACAGGTATTGCCTCGTTGAGTACTCACCTTGTAAAATGTGAGCCAGGAACCCTGTAGGTATGACCAGCAACTACTTCTGTGACTTGAAATGCTGTTTTCATTTGTGAAATTGTGTGAAAAGAAACCTTTGAAACAAAATATGGAGAAAATATCTCTGAAGATGTTAATTCCATATTTGAAATACGTTTTGATTTATTCCACAGTTATTCCATATAAGTTTATGGTACTGAATGGAGGAGCTGATAAAGCTGTGCAGGATTAAAATAAGTGGTTTTTATTGTAAGGACAGAAAGGACTGGGCAAATATGAATTGGTGAACACCATGTAATAAGCCCACCAGGTATATGGCAGAGTATACCTGTATTCTTCCCAAAAGCACAATTTGTAGGAATAGCCCCTTCAGAACCAGTCAGGTGATGTTGCATTTGGAGGTATTCTAAATGCACATGGAGACTTTGCCAACTGCAGTTTGCTTTTGGGTCATGCGTTTTCATGTTGTCCAAAAGTAAGAAGCAATCTAGGACATGGCAGTTTATTTATGGAGAGTAGACAGCTTTTTTTGTATTTCAGGCTTCAAATAAGGTATGTCTTAAAAGCATGTGTAAGAAATCCTTTAAGTGTATCAGCAACACGATGCATCACTCTTGGGGAGAAAGCACCATCACGAAACAGAAGAGTCCAGCTTCATTAAAGTACAGAGTACATTTAAGTTCTATTTCTGAGCTTGTTTACAGAACTCCATGAAAAGATTCTGCAAATACCACTTTGGGTTTTTGTTTTGGTTTTTGTTTTGTTTTGGTTTTTTTTTCAAAAGGAAAGAAAACCTTTTTGTGCCTCTTTAAATTACATGGAGTGCTCTCAAACTCACATGATTTTGCAAAAAGTGTATTCTTTTCTGTCTGGCTGAGAAATCATGAGGAATGTTCTTGAGCTGGGATTTGCCTGTAATATTAAAAGGAATGTAATACTGTGAAAGTGGCATACAGTACTCATGACATCAATCTGCAGTACTTTTAACAATCTTCTGGAGGTATCACTTGATATGTCTGGAAAGTCTAGTCCCCCTTTACAGCTCTTCATGATAATGTGTAAACTGTAAAGAGTATGTGTTGGCTACATGGAGCTCTACTCTTCAGCTTACTGTGCTTACTGTGTCAGTCAGACGATGCTAGAGGCATTCATCCTCTCATCCAGGTCAAAAAGAACTAGATATAAACAGAGAACTCTCTTCTACCCCACACAGAATATCCTTTGAATTTTAGTGCAGATTCATCAGCTTTTTAAATGCATCCCTGCAAAATTTGAGTCTTAGCCTTATCACCCCCACTTATCCCTTTCTCTGTATAATGCCCAAACCTTACTAAGGAAACCATGCCCATAAGTAAACGTGTATGACTGTTTTTCCTTCCATGGGCCCATGGTGATATTCAGCTGCTGAACTCTCCCTTATTAAGGCTGAAACAACAACTGTCTTGCTTTTGTAGGTTTTACAGCCCTTACTGAGCAACACACCTGCGCTGTGGTTAGTCCTGCTGGCTGTTACCCTGGCTACCCCTCCCAGCCCTCTGGTTGTGCTCCAGCTTGTTCTCTTTTTCAAGACATTCATGAGTTCCCAGTTAAGTGAGACACCCAGTGCATCTTATGTACTCTAGAGAGAGATGTGCTAGACCAACGCGTGTGGCTGGTGAAGCTGCTAAGAGTGCCACAGTTTTTAGCTGTTTTATGAGCAGTGAGGATACAGCAGTAAAATTTTGGTTCATCTGTGTTGAGAAGTGAAGTTATGGAGTAAAGGTGACTTGTCTCTCTGTGCACCTGCCAATCTGAAGTACTTAGGAGCTGTTGGTAAGAATGTCACTTTAGTTCTACCCCTGGTGCATTTGCTGTGCACAGAAAAACTGACAGGAGCTTGCAAGAACGGTCAGCCAGGGGCTGGAAGAACTCTGAACTTTCTTGTTCCCTGAATTAAATCTGGGTTTGAAAGGGGTTTTGTGGGAGGAATAAAAATCAAATAAAATCTGTTTATTAAGGGCCAATGTGTAAAAAGGTTTTAAAACAAGAATTGAAGTTACTGACTTCAATCTTCAATCTGACTTCTACTACAGTCTCTTGACTGTAGACCAGTCTCCAAGCAAGATAACAGAAGAAGAAAAAGCCCTGTGAAGACACTTAAGACCTGAGTATAAAAAACCTTTCACTGAAATAGAAATGAACTGCAAAAGTTTATAACTCTTTTCTACCTTGAATTTCTGCTAATGTCAGAGGGTAAAAACATTTTGTCTTGATATTCCTATGTGGAATTTAGCAGTATGTGACCCTCCAGCATCTTATTAAAGTTTGAAGTTGTATCTAACTTGGAAGTTTGCCTTGCTTTATGTGGGAGACTGCACCATCAGAAGTCACTTCCAAATTAAGTCATTCTGTGATTTTGGAAGGAGGAATTGTGCCCTATCTCAATTTAAAAGAAGAAGAGTATCTGTCAAATATATTAATTAAAATGCTTTTGGTTTAAAAATGCCAAACTTTAAATCCTGTGAGTGGAGAAAATGTTTGAGAAGTCAGTTGACCACTACTGTGGGTTAAGGAGTAGTAGGGACAGGAAATGCTGATCTGCATTGATTTCTGGACAGCTATTTTGCCATCAGTGTGCTGAAAACAGACCAGCTGCTTTTTATTGCATATCAGACTACTGAAATAAAAACTTTTATGCAGTCTTTTTAAAAATGTAAGTAAATACTGTGCTGTATTACCTTTTATCTGTGTTGTATATGTTTTAAAAAATATTTTAATTTCTTCATTCTACTACTTTTACAAATATTCCGTGATTGCAAGTAACTTACAGGTGACAAAAATATTTCTTTCTGTCCTGATACAAATAGATAGCTTCTCTCATGATATAGCTTCTCCCGTAAATAGCTGTGTACCCTATATTTTCTGTAGCAATACTCTACTAAAATCAAAAAGGAAAGATACTAACAGCAAACAGTATTAGATTTCTTGACATATTTTATTGAGCTTGCTCTATTGATCAGGAAAAAAAGCAAGTAAAAGCACTTAAAAATAATTCCGATGTCCTCTCTTGCTTGAGTAAGCTAGCAAAATTCAATCAAAACATCTACTTCTTTCAAGAGTTCTGTGAAAGATTTTCAAGGCTTTGTTCTAGCTGGGGTGGTGTGAGACCTTCAGAAGTTCAGCCTAGGAATCTGACCCTAATGTTTTTCAGTCTCCAGCAATTTCTGGAGTCTGTTGCATAAGACCAGTTCCTGTCAGCACAGGTCTGGCTTAGGTTAAACAAAGCCCCCTATGTCCTTGAAATCGTTGAGCCTTATGCAGAGACTGGTAGGTATAAACAGGTAGATTTGTACTGCAGGTGTGAACATTGAATAGCATCTAGAATAATAAATTATCCCACTTTTTAATTTTTTCACCTAGTCCTCCGAGCTGATGTGTTAGCAGTTTTTTTCCCTGTGGCACATTTTGCTTTTTTAGCTACTATGTATAAAAGAAACAATGTTTTTTTTAGTCTGGTCTTACTTGCCAGAAATCAGCTGTTGCATTCAGCTGTTACTGGGCTCTTTTCATTAAAATATTTCTAACTCTCTTACATCTACTGACAGGATAAAGACCTTGACCTCTTACATGCTTGTATGTAAACTTACAGGGTGACTGCTGGTTTCCAGGGGTAAAAATGCAACTGCAATTTATGTGAGGGGGAAGATCTGTTCTTTGTTCCTCAGATGCAGCAAACCCGTGCATGCATAAAAATGACTGCCTTTTGTCATTATTTGGTGCATGGCGTGGAAGCTGTAGCTATTTGTCTTGTAACTGAGTAACATGCACTAGGAAGCCTTGGTGTTGGTTTGTGTTTTGCTTGAATGCCCACAAGCCAAGTCACAAGAATATTCAGCATTTCAGTCCCCTGCTTTGTCTCTGCAAAGTAAACATTCTCATTATAGCAGAAATAATGTGGTACGCTTTAAAAAACCCACAAGTCCAGTGTTATTTTTAATGGTTATAGATACGTGGTCTTTTTCTGTATCTAATTCAGACACTGAACACAAAACCTTTTCCCTAGTACATTTCACTTGTGTCTTCTGTTCAGCAGGCTTTGGCCTGAAGTGATAAGAAGGTAATGCTCTGTGTTTGGTAAAGATTTGTTGTTGCTTACACTGATGTTCTGTACATAATTTTGTGGGTTTAGGGAAATAATTTTAGACCAGCAGCAGTGTTTTTTCTCATTACAAAATTAATCTTTATCCACTAATTATATATTTATATTAAGAAACAAGTCAGAAAGCACTTAAGAATAAAAGTATGCTAGAAAAGAGGACTTGCATGGCAGGAAGAAATCCTGTGTGCAACAGTCTTCTCCCACTGTCTTAGCAAGTACAGATAAGAAGGCACAATTACCAATAGGTGTGTATAAAGGCAGCTGGTACCTATAGCACCAAGGTGACACAGGGTAGCCCCTCAGGAGGTCATCTAGTTCAGCCCCCTGCTCAAAGCAGGGTCACCTAGAGCAGGCTGCTCAGCCCATGTCCAGTCAGAGTTTGCATATCCACGAGGGTGGAGACTGCAATCTCTCTGGGCAGCCTATGCCAGCTTGTGGCCACCTTTGCAATTAAACAAAAAAGATATTTTTCTTATGTACAGAAAGAGCCCACAGCCTTTAAAAGATTCCAAGCAACATTAACTTAATTCAGGAGCGACTTCATCCTTGCTGCTTTTTGATACAAATTGAAGAGCCATAAAACCTGATTCTGTTTACATCCTAATTAATTTCTGGAGGTTTGCAAGAGATGTGGTTGCTGATCACCCAGTGGCATGCTGCTTAATCTGGAAATGTTCCAGCTGTGGTTAATAAACATTTGCCAAGATAGAGCCTACGTCTTTATTCTAATAACCTGAAATAATTATAATGTATTTATTTTTTAACTACTGTTTACTTAATGTTTGTTTACTAAACATCCATGTTTGTTTACTTGGAGAGCCAGTGTCAGAAGATACAGAGGGCTAGTGCATTGTTCATTTTCCATACTTGCGTAAAAAGTCTGGAGTGGTACAGGTAGATGAAAAGGGCACAAATCTTGATCAGACAAAGAGCAGTTCCAGGGAAATAAGTATTTTGGATTTTTTTTTTTCATTCGTCATGGATCTTGTCTTTACTAATGAAAATAGGTAAACGTTTAACATACATAAGCATCACAGGAAAGTGAGGTGGTGATCTGCTGCTGCTACATCAATTACCTAATCATAAGTAATAAAATTTTATTAGCAGACTGAAAATTTTTTTAGGTCTGTTAGTGAGAACAGAAGAGTCTGTGTTTTTTAGTAAGTGTAGCACGGAAGCCAGCTGTTACTTATCAATGACATGATTCAAGCCCTAGCATGTGTAAAAATAAATAAATAAATACTCCCCTTGATTTTTCATCAACAGGCCTGCTTGGTCTCCTCAGACACAAAGTTTATTAACTACTGCAAAGTCCTTCTGTGTGATGTAGTGTCTTTCCTTAAGCACTGTCTGTATATAAAGTATAGCCACTGTTGAATAGCTATTTTGTCAATGTCAAGGTGTTTGTTAACAAAAAACATTGAAGAAGTTAAATTCAGTAACTGCACAGATGTCCTGGATCCCTAATGCTTTGTCAGGGCTTTAGCTCAGCTGTAACCCTTGCAGCACCTGTACTGCTGGAAAATGTCCTTTTAGTCATTGACATGAGTGTAGCTGGGGGAGCTTAACTGTGCTGGAGATAGTGGTCCTCTTTGCGTGGGTGAGAGCTGATGTTCCTGGCTTTGCCAAAGTAAGCAGAGTTCAGAAAATGCCTCAGTCCTTTACTGCTGCCTCTGCAGCCTCAGCAAAAGTGGAGGTGGGATTGCTGGTCTCTGCATGTATCCTGGACAGCTCAGTAGTACAACTGCCTATGGCTGGTGAGTCCAGACAATCCCACAAGAACAAAACATGTTTATTAAAAATTGCTAAAGCAGTTGCAGCTTCAAATGTGGATAGAATGAAGTTTTATGCTTTACTGTAATTCTGATGTTATGCCACTCAGAATTGTTTCTTTGAGGGAGTGTTGAGTAAATAAAACTGTAGAGCAAATGCATATTGTTTGAGGTACTAAAGATTGGTTATACCCTTAATGTTCTTCTTGTATATGATTAAGAAGTTTGGCACAAAGCTGCCTCAGCCCAAGGCTTTCTGATTGGTTTGTGACATGTCAGAGAATGGATTTACAAATTCCTGACCCTGCTTTTCTTGCCCATTCTTCCCTATTGTCTTTGCTGAATGATTGCTGATGACTCAGGCCTTGTGCTGAGGGGTGAAATAATGCTTCCTGAGTTCCTATTTTGTAATGTGTTACTTACTGTTTTAAATCCACTAGCTATATGTGTATGAATATCTATCTATCTACCTACCTACCTACCCATATCTTTATCCTAGTTTCCTTGTCTATAAAAGGAATCCTGTTGAGGTCTTCATGAGCGCCCAGAATATTCATTCAGTTTTCATGGTTCAAATTTTTTTCCCCCCAAAGTCCTTTGCTGTTTCCTCAGTTGGTTTATGCACATTACTGCATTATGATTAAGCAATAGATAACCAAAAAAGTGTCGGAAAAAAAACCAGAGGCCGGGCTTCCAAAATATTCTCTAGATTTAGGGATGCCTTTTCTCGTAGGGGAGGTGGTTCTTCTGGGCTGCTATTTTAGTCTGCTGCTCCCAGACGTCTATCTATACTATCTGCAGCTAAATACTTGAAAGTAAAGCGAGTTCCAGATGACAGGTGAAATTTGTTTTGTCAGGAAATTAGCACACTTTGCATGGATTTTTCTCAGAGTAACTTTGGTAAATGAAACTGGCAGAATTAACAGTTGTAATCATAGATGGTGGCCTCACATTTCTCGTTACCAGAGGAGCAGCGCAGACTGCAGAAGAGCCTTAATCTCCTAGGTCAGTCAAAGCAGTGTGATGTAACCAAGCATTGGCCCTGCAACAGCTTAACAGAGAGCATATGCATATCACTACTATCTAACCATATCAGCAGCTGAGACCGTTTACTGTCACTCAGAATGTGTCACATGGCAGTTCGGGTTCTAATTACAACATCTGTGATCTGTAGCAGACTGCTGTCTCACACAGATGCCCTGCAAGTCATACTGTATGTGAGGTAATATTATTTAAGAGTGTCATCTAGGATAGTAGAATAAAAATGAACATCTAAAATAATGAATATAGTTATTAAAAAATACAGCTATTTACATTTAAAAACAACCCCACCAAACTGCCATAGCAATGTAATGTGCTATTATGGAGGGAAAAGCAAATTTGCAAGACTCATTAACCTACATGACATGAGTGTTTGAGTAACAGAAGGGAGTGAAAAATAACAGATTAAATAACTTTGCCAATTAATTAGTCCATGGCTTCTTGTATGTTTTTTGAAGTACTTCTGTCTTTCATTTTGAGTTGGAATTTGTCACATTATAAAGGTTGTTTCAGTGGCAAAAGTTTTATTGAGGATGAAGAGCATTGCAAGGGACAAAGCTCTTTTAACAAAGTGTTGGTGATGGTGAACTCCTGGCAAGGAGACAAATGAGAAATTTCTCAGTGTTTAACTGCTATAATGTGTCTCTTGAATAAATACAAAATCACTTCCACTGGCCTTTTATTTTTGAAACTAAATCAAAGTATTCTTCCAGGAAAATCACAACAGGGAGCCTCTTAATTTTGCAATTTGTTTGTCATAAAGTACCAGATGCTAATGTGTATTTTTTCCCCCTCTTGTAGGTGCCTGAGATTATAAGTTCTATACGACAAGCTGGAAAAATTGCCCGTCAAGAAGAGTTTCAGAATAATCTCTCAGATGTTGAAGACCCTTTTGCCAAAAAGTTTGAGGTTCTGTTCTGTGGACGGGTAACAGTAGCACATAAAAATGCACCTCCAGCACTCATAGATGAATGCATTGAGAAATTCAATCGTGCAAGTTGTACAAAAAATTCAGATTTCAACTCATCATCCCAACAACATGAAACTGCCAATAACTTTGGAGGCTTCTCTTTCAGCAGCAAACTGCGGTCTGTATTCCAGCCCTTGGTCAATGAAGAGGAGGAAAAAAGGCCAATTAGGAAATCTTTTTCTCAACCTGGACTTCGTTCCTTTGCTTTTAAGAAGGATTTCCAAGAGGGAAGCCTTAGGAGTAACAGCTTTGTCAGGTCTTTTGAAGAAGATGCAATTTCACTGAACCTAAAAAGTCAGCTCATCTATGGACACAGTGTTGTGCAGCCAACTGACATTGCAGAAAACCGGACTATGTTGTTTACGGTAAAGCAAGATTTGCAGCTTCTGGTGGCGTTTTCACATCTTGGAGTTTGGAGTGGCAGACACCAAAGCAGATGTTCTGACAGATGGCAGTTACTTCTTTGATAACCTAATTGCAATTACCAAAGTTAACTTAAACTTGCCTATTTCTCTAGAGAGCATTACTTGTTAGTGCAAATTGGTTTACATATCCTAAATAAGTTTATATTAAATAGTTTAAAACAGTACTACCTGAAACCTTGGGCTTCTAAAGAAAGCTTTTAGAAAGTTACTGCAAGTTAGTAGGTAGTTGTGCAATTGCAGAATGGTATGTACACTTACACTGGCTAGTAACAGCAGAAATAAATTTCCAGGGGAACAAATTATCTGTAACTAGAGCAGAAGCACCAAACCATGACTGAGAGCTACTAGACTTTGTCCCATGATAAGCAGTGTAATTGATGAAGGTGCTCCTGCTGCCAGCATGTTTGTGTAAGGATGGAGTAGTAGTGTAATAGCTTCCTACACTATTTCACACATGCCTCCACTCGTGCCCTGCTTAGTGTGGCTAGCAATGCCCTTGCCTTGATAGGTGAGCGGCAAAACTATTTTCTAAGAACTGAGAAGCAAGTAAGGAATGTGGTATTTGCTCCTCTTACAATCCCCATGATAGATAAGCTATATAACATACTTTACTTAGTTTATGTCTTCCGAGCATAGTGCAAACCTGGAGCTGATACTGCAAAGACTGACTCTCCTAAGGTCATGTTGGATCCATCAGCTGCTGTTGGAGCTGGGCATTCTTAAGGCCAGTAATGGTGGAGTGTGTGCAATTATAGCAGGTTTTTTAAAGCAGGGAAAGAGAATCCTTAAGGAGGATTGCCACTGTGTTATATCTGTAAAAAGTAGCATGCAGAAAACATTGTAGTCAGCTATACCTTAGTTGAAGCTTCTGTTTGGTTGTGGCAGGCTGACATCAAAGAGTGCAAGAAGATGGAGAGATGTTTCTTCCCTAGTAAAAAGAAAGCCATGTTCACCTTCTTCCCCTGAGCATGTATTTCACATAGAAAATATAGGTATCCTTTGTAATAATAATGCCTAATTTTAAATAAATCACAATTTTTGTTATTGATTCATGGCACATATTTTAGAAATAGAGAGATTATTATATTTTAATATAGAAATAGAAATAGAAAATAGAAATCTATAAATCTAAAATAGAAATCTATTTAGAAATAGAGAGATTATTATATCCAGTTGGGCTGGATAGGTCCAGATCTTCTTACTCCAGTGAGTGCATTTTTAATTTATATTAAATAGATGCAACAGTTCTCAAAGACACCTGCAGCTTCAGTCTGAATTTAATGTCAGTCACCTGCTGGCAGCCACATTTCTGAATTGTGAGGATTTGCTGATCTGGCTTTGTGTCTTGGGTTGCTTTTTGCCTGGGAAAATATTGTTTAGTATGCACAGCTGTATTCTTTTCCTATTCAGCCAGTCTAAATTCATCTGAATATAAGGAAGTGAAGTAACTCTAATTTGTGCCTTCAGTATCCACATGCAGCAGCTCATGGCAGAGCTGAGTTTGTTGGTTACCTTTCCCCCATGTTCAGCAGGTTCTGAGTCAGGGAATGCAGGCAGCATGCTTGGGTCTCATCAGTTTGTGTGTGACTACATATGAAATGCTTTCAAGTAGCTTAGTATCCAGACGAGAAAAAAGGTTGGTATATTCTCAGTTACTTAGATTTTGCCCAGGACTGAAGCTAAGGTTGGTTGATGCATGAGGTGTGAAAAATATTCAGATTAATTATCTGGCAGCTCTCCTCACTTGATTCAAAGAGTCCTGATTTTCATATCTTCTTCCTGAAGAACTGCTTTCCTAGCCAGTTTCTTAGGATTTGGAGGGGAGGAGGGGGTAGTTTTAGGTTTTTCTCCTGGCTGTATATTGAGGGTGAGAGGGAAGAGGTTCATTGATTTGGGTTTTTTCCCCTTGCTCAGTTGACTTCAAATGATCACTACTGCCCAGGGGCCAAATGTGAAAGAATTATATGGGACTGAGCAATGAGCCTCTTGCTGCAGGGAGGGGAAGACAGCAGCAATCAGGAGTCTGCTGAGTAGGTGTTGGAAGGAATAACCCCATGAACAGAGGCAAGATCAGCCCCAAGGACAATGCAAGGAAACCAGCAGGCATCTGGGGAAAACCATTGTGACTGGTTGAAGTGAAAGAAGAGGTGGAAGGTGAATGCACAGGGCTGTTTGTAGACATACAGAGGTGGCACATCTGACTTGATCTATTCACATACGAGATTCGTCCCTTCCCACTTTCTTGAGAAAGTACAGTTATGTTGGTGCTGCTGATGTTTTTATGTGCATCTTTTGGGATTTGGTACAGATTAAAGCAAGTTTCTCCAAGTCCTGCTCGTGAGGGGATCCAAATTCCACCTGCCTTCCTAAAATCTCATATGAGACTTGTTTTAAGCAGTCTCTGACATGCTAGAAAATACGAGGAATTTAAATTTTTCTGTTAATATCTTACAAAGATGTTGCCAGAAGCTGAAAAAATTAAAACAATAGTTTCACCTTAAAAATGCCCTTTGCCCATCAATACTTAGGATAATCTTTTGTCTGTACAAATGGCCTACAGATTAAATTACATTAGAAAATTTATTCCAGTAAATTCATTTGTACAGTTTTTGAGTTAAGTGCTTTAAATTAAATGTTATGTGTGCCATAAACAAATAACTAAAACTCAAAAAAATATTAGGTAGAATACAGGAAGAGGCACATGCTTGGATTTAAATTTTAAAGCAGTCTGATTAAGTATTTTATGTGACTGTGGTACATTCCAAGACTGCAGAAAATAAGAAAAGGGAATGTGAGTGTATTTCTCTCAGTGCAAAGTAAGTTACTTGTGATACAATATTACTCTCATCTGTTTAAACATGCTTTTCAGTCTCTTCTCTGGTTAAACCTCAGTGCCATAATGTGCAGAGCTCTCAATGCCAAGTCAGTGTTGCTTCAGTATTCTTTCTGGTAGTCATATGCTAATTGGTATAAATATACAGGAAGAAAAAAAAATGAGATCTATATTCAAGAAACATTTTTATAGTGGGACAAAAGAAAGTGTAATGTTACTTTTTACCATCTTGCAAATTATGTTGTTCTTTTTAGATTGGCCAGTCTGAAGTTTACCTTATCAGTCCTGACACAAAAAAAGTGGCAATTGAGAAAAGCTTTAAAGAAATATCCTTTTGTTCTCAGGTAAGATTGTAGTGTATTCTTTTTATCTTTTTTTGTTGTTGAAATATTCTCTACTTGTGAGTGTAATCCTCTCTCCTTGCTCTCCACATGGATTCCCTTAACAGCAGTTTCATTGATTGCTATTGAAAAGGTGCTAATTAATCAGTAATTTTATAAGACCATCATTCTTCTTTCATGCTTTGCATTGTGATTTCTGAGATAAAGATTCATTTCTGTGTGCAGTAGATAAATAATATTAGCTAGAAGGAACACACTGGTCAGGAACACACTCTGAGATTGCAGTGAGCATGATTCATGGTTGTGCAAATCTTGGGATCTCTGAGCCATATTTTTCAAGAAGTGAGAATGAAAGGAGAAAAATATACGTAAGAGTTATCTGAAAAATAGTTTAAAAATATGTTCTTTCCAAGAATATAAGTTGCATGTATTTAAATGTGGACAGTTCTCTGCCATGCAGAGGTGGTATATGTGGACAGGCATATACTACCACACACTCTCTGTGTGTCAGACTCCTCATTCACTATTAATCCTTGTTTCTTGTGCCAGAAAGTTTGCTTCTCTGTCCTTTTGCCTGATTTTTTTTTTTTGTTTTACTGTAGGTTTTGTTTTCCATAAATTACTTTGGTTTTTAATTTGATGATAATAGCTTTCATCACTAAACATACAGGCACATATTCTGAAAATTTCAGAGTAAAATACATTTTGAATAGAATTTATTCATCTCTGGGTCTGCTATATGGGTCTTTTATACTTCATCCTTTAAAAACAAAACAAAGAACAATGTCTGACTTAATTGAAATTCAAAAATTCATGAAGTATTCGGTTCTATAACAGGGAAGAATTTCAAGGGCCAGATGTCTTTAATGTTGGTCTAACAGAGATAAGTGTAGTTATGTAATGCTATTTTGTTCTTTTCTTCCTGAAAGCAATACAGGTGCAGAACATTGAAAGTAGGTATGACTGTTTCATTGCTGTTGTTTCTTTGCTAGGGAATTAGACATGTGGATCACTTTGGGTTCATCTGCAGAGAGTCTTCAGAAAATGGAGGCTTCCACTTTGTTTGCTATGTGTTTCAGTGTACAGATGAAGCACTGGTAAGTGAAAGAAAAGAAAAGCCAAATAGAATATTAGACCCTACAAGTCTTCTATTGCTCCATGCTCTGTATTTTGCTGAATGTCCTCAAATCCTATTCCACTCAGAAATACAAGTATTTTAAAAATGTAACTAATATAGCAGTCTGCAAGAGACCTTTTCATTTGTTTTGAGGGCAGAAGTTAAAATCCTCTTAAAAATCCACTAGATCTTCATTTCACAAAGTTAGATCTTATGCCTCTTTTTTGGGAAGAGTTTTCTCTTAGGGCACCTGTTCTGAAAATCAGGACTACACTCCTGTGCTCCAAGTAAGACCAGTGCATCACAACTGCAGTAAGCTTTTTGATCATAGGCAAGAAAGGGGTTTGAGATAAAGGGTAGGATCTTTCATTAGACCACAGTAATAAAATTGGGTGGCCTGGAAGAGACATGAGCTCATGATGAGTTTTATTGTGCTTACGTGTTTGTGCACAGAACCCACATAGGAACAGCTTGAGTTCTTAATCATAAGCACATTCCTAAGCAAGGGGCAGTATCATTCTAAAAGACTGTTGTGTTTGTGTTAAGGAAAACAGCGAAAGAGTGAAATTCTGTTCTTCTGCATGCTGTTCTTTTCAGGTTGATGAAATCATGATGACATTGAAACAGGCTTTTACTGTGGCTGCTGTGCAACAAACTTCCAAGGCACAGCCCCAGCTCTGTGAAGGGTGTCCTATGCAAAGTTTGCATAAACTCTGTGAAAGGATAGAAGGTGAGGTTTGAAAAATTTTCTGGTTGAATATTTTTTGGCAGATTCATTGGGGGACAGTATGAAAAATCCTAAGGAAAGTAATGTTAAAAAGAGCTTGGGATTTGGGGAAAGTTGAAAGACAGTACTTTTATTTGAAAGACTGTAGTGTCAGGTTTTCTGTAAAGTAATAAGAATTTTCTAACAAGAGTTAAGCTCCTTTACTGTGTTTTAGTTAAACTTTTGAAAACTGGTTACAAGTGTAAACATTAGTGAGTTTGTTTGGCGCTATTAGCCCTATAAGTGCAGAAGGCTGTAGATAAAGAACCTCTGAAGGATAGATGCTGCAATATCTATGGCCTGCTGTCCTATTGAATCCACTTAGAAACTGGCATTATGCTATCACTGAGCAGGAGCTGAACAGTGTGCTTTTAATATGTGTGTTTGTGGTGTTGATCTCTGCTCCTTCATGAAAATGCAGAAATTAGAATTGTAGTTGTTGCCCAGAACAGAGGTTCAAGTCATAAAAAACCTCTTTACCTTTCAGCAAATTTCACAGTTAGATTTTGTTCATTTAGGTGATGTTTGGGGTGAATAAAGGGCAACAGCAGCTTGTCAGATCACGTGACAGTGGCTTGTTGGACTAAAACCTGCCTAGTGTTAATTTGATGAAACTGGAGAACTTCCAAAACTACTTTCACTCTATTTTGGTTTTCAGCTAGCTGTGATTTTTGGGAATTTTCTTAAAGGCAAATGTTCCTTAATGCCTTCCATCATGCCATCTTGTTAATCTTATCGGCTGCTTCTGAAGGAGATACTCCATGATCAGAAACCGAAGTGCACAATACTGTTGATGGTTTGCTGGTTTTCCACAGAAAATAGAGGAAAGGAATTTAATCCAGGATGAGAATAAAAAAAAAATAATCGGAATGAAAGGGTAGTCTGCTTTAGACTGTCAATAAATGTTTTCATCAAGAGGCAAAGTAAGGCCTTCACTAACAAGCACTAAATTTATTCATTTTCAGAAGGGCCCACAGCATAGAAATTGAAGAAAATGAGAGGGAATTCTATTTATATCATAAACAATATCCAAGCAGTAACACCAACAAAACAGTCTGCTAAAATGCAGTAGATTGTTGGTTTGTTTTATCTTGTGTGATAATGGAATCTTCAGCTAAGAGTATAATCCTGGTCTGTGCTCAGTAAATCTCCTCATTGCAGAGTTCATGTCCCTCATTTTAAAGACATGAGTTTAGTAGTAGCTTTAAATTAACCTAGAGTTCTTTCTAATGCCCTCTTATGAAATCATGGAATGGGCCAGCTCAAATAATTGACAACCTTTGTCTTAAATTGTGAGCATATTTATGTGATGATTAATTCAGAAAAATGTGACCCTGTAATTTGTTCATTTTTGTTCCTCTTTGTAGGGTTGCATCCTTCTAAGACTAAACTGGAACTACAAAAGCATCTAACCACACTAAATAACCAGGAACAGGCCTCTGTTTTTGAAGAGGTTCAGGTAAGCTTTGTTTCCTACAAGATTTTAAAGCAGTTGGTGTTTTTGCTAACATCTGTGCAAAACACAGAAGTTATTTTCATTTTTTGTGAATTATTCATTATTTTTACATAATAGACTGTTAGCCAGCTTGTGCTTTAATTTCAGTTGTTTTTCTAGAGCTGTTAAAAACTTATCTTTTGATGAAAATTATTGGTTTACTCATTTTTCTTCCCCTAATACTCCTTGCTTTCCATGGAGATGTTGCCTTCTCACTGAGTAAAACTGAACACATTTTTTATGGGTGACGGCAATAACTTCTACTGTGAGGGTATTCAAACTGTTATTTGGACTAAAATAAATTTCTGTAATAGTCCCAGATGAGAAAATGTCTTGCCTAAAATTTATCCTAGATCTTAATTGTTTTCAAACTAACTAAAGCAGTTAAACATTCTATCTTCTTAATTAAATCTATTTTAGGACAGAGGAAAGCATAGCTGGATTTAAAACAGATGATGTGTATTGTAGGAAATATCACTGGGATTGAAACACTGTTGAAGATTAAGAAATGTCAGACTTTTTAAAAAGTAATGTTTCCTTCCTCTCTTGAGTCATTTCAGTCTCTTTGTGTGTTTCCACGTGGCAGTTTATCACTCAATACCA
>WBNO01007832.1:0-15627 GCA_013400575.1 Peucedramus taeniatus
TTTTTTTTTTAAACAGAATAAACTTTTCAGGGCAGATTATGTAGAGGATTGGATTAAGTTTTTACTAGGCCAGCAAGTATCTTCTCAGATCAGTGAAGATAATGTAGTCCCACATCACTAGATCTACACTGAAGTGATGTGGATTTCAAAAGTACTTCTTGTTTTAATCCAGATCAGACCAGATCTTGTTTTCAGCAGAGCCTCACAAACCTGCTTGAGCCTGACAGAACAACTGCAGCAGACATGGCAGTAAATTGTAGGGCAGAGGACAGGATGGAGAGGCAGGAATCTTGTGGGCCAGCTACGCAAAAGGAAAGAAAATGTGGAATAGACCAGAGTCTGTTACATAGCTGACAGCACAATTCTAACATCTTTCTTATCAGCAATAACACTGGAATAATAGCATAATACTGTCCAGACTGCAAATGGATGTTTTAGGAGAGGTATGTAACATTTCCAAGATATGTGGGAAAATACTTCAAAATCACTGTGAGACCCAGGAAGCTCCAGGTTGGCTCACCATACTAGTTCTGTTTCAGCCCTTCACATAATGAGAGTGTAAATGGAATAGGGACCAACAGGAGTACAGACTTCTTGTCCTGAGAAATAGTACATGAAAAGATTATGTTAAAAAAATCTCAGATTAAAATAGATTTTAAAAGGAAGAAGGACTGGAAGCAACTCTCAGCTATAGGTGCTGGGTATCAGTTCACCAACTAATTACATGGTTAAGAAAACCCCAAGGGGCCTGCCCTGCTGGCTGGCTGTTGTGATGGGATGCGTGGCTGTGAGACCTTGTGAGCCCCAGGGGGGATCCTGCCACTCCAGTCCCCAGTCCCACTGTGCCCTGACATTTGCTTTATCTTGAGGAAAGTGCTCATTTCTCTCTGAACATACCCATTTGTATTTCAGGTATTCTTCCTTGCTCTCTCAGCTCTATTTTTATAGAAAATAATAGAAAGAAAGAAATAAAGATCATTTTTCATGCCAAAGCTCATTAAGCAGACTTGGTTCAGCTCCCAAGCAAAAAGAAAAGGTGAAAAAGCAATGAAGGAGCCTGTTTTTCCCTATAATTCAATAGCATCCTTAAAGAACCAACCTGTGATACATTATTTTTGTCTGTATTTTAGTTGCCTTAGTAAAGAGCTTGCAGCAATGTCTCTGTCTTATGTCTTGGCCCAGCTATATGGCAGCACAACAGAATCTTTATGATCTTCTTACCAATGCAGGCATGTTTTTGGCATTATGCTATCCTTTCACCAAAGCACAGAAAAACAAGGCTGGAAAAGAGATACTCAGAGGTGGTATTCTGAGGTAAGAGACCCATTAAGAAATTAAAAGTGACTGGTGTTGCACACTTGTGAAAGGGATGAGACACAAAACACAATTTCTGCAGTAAACAGGCCTAAATAGGAGGAATTTAATGATATCATGTAGTCAATGTGATGATTCACTGGTTACTCTGTAAGGACATTGCTGTTAGTAGCCCTCCTTGGGGTCCTTTTCTTTCTGCAGCCTGCTTTTATACGACTTAAAGCTTTGTATTCAGTCTTTTTCAGCCTGAAAGATTACAGCCAGATTTTTCTCAGCTCTATCCAAAAAAGAGCTCTGTATTACCAGTACAGGCACTACCCTTGCACAGCAGCATTTGCCATGTCTGGCACATAGCCAAACACCAAAGCCAGCATAGTTTTATGCAAAGGACAAGCTGAAGGGGAAGAAAATACAGAAAACTTCTTCTATAAAAGCAGCTTCTGAAAACTAAGAAGCTTAATTTGTCTGCTGCAGTCTTTAAAGGAGTATCTCCCTTTAACAGCTAGTAAATCTCTGATCTGGGACTCAGCTGCTCATCGCATAAAAATGGCATATGTCGCTGAACCTTCAGATGCCTCAGCACCTACAGATATTTTAAACTCATAAGCACTCACAAAAAGTTGTGTCCAGATGGCATAAGACTTAAACATAGTTTCTCTGTCTCCTTGGGACTTGATTATCTCCTGCCTTGCTCTTTAAATTGCTTTCACTGTTTGTATCTTTTAATTTATGTCTCTGTAAAGCATTGTCATTTTGGTAAAGTGAACTATACACACACCTGTAAGTGGCTGCATAGGATATAAAGTAGCAGAAGATTAGGTCTGTGGTTCCAATCTGTCCTGCAGAAGGAAAAAACAATCTAGAGATGAAAGGACAATAGGAATTACCAACTGCTAGGACAAAAGATAAACAAAACCATTATTCTCCCATCAGTCAAGAAAGCAGAAAAAAATTCTGGTGTGACCTCATGCACTTCATCTTGGATTGCTTTTCTCAGATCCTAAAATGTAGCTAGCTATGTAATGAAAGAAAGTCCATTAGAATGTTTTAAGGAGTTTTTCCTGAAAGCATATGAACAAATGTCATCCTGTTACCTTCAACAGAGTGCTCAGTCACTCTAGCAAACAGCAGTAATTCATTCTATTGCACACTTACCTGGCACAGCAGGTACAGCAATGCCTGTAACAATATAGCTGAAGTGCTAGGCATTTGCCTCATGCCCCTGAAAAGCTGGTGGGGAGGTAATTTCTTCTCTTAGTGCAAGAGAGAATGCTACCAGTGCATCTCTCATGCTGTGAGAGGAGTACTGAAAATGTTAATGCCTCTCAATGAGGAAACCAGGCTATCAACAGCTGCCCGTTGTGCCCCTTGCACAAGGAGAGAGGAAAGCATTCCTTTGTCTCCTGGGGAACATGACAGTCTCCCCATAAAACTACAGCTGCTGGAAAAAGTTCAGGTTTGTGACTCTGTAATGTATCTAATTGGTCCTTTTTTACCATATCTGTAGTGCTGTATGTGCAGCAGTAGACATTTATAGTGTTTGTGCATAGTTCAGACTTACATATATGCAGCTTATAAAATAATCATGTATACCAGTGCTAGTCAGACTTTCTACATGCTGCTAGGTAAATGGGGCTGACTCAAAGCACTACAGATATGACCCCTGTCACAAGCTATTTTACCTCAGAATACTTTTTTGTCTCCCATTAGATCTATCCCCTCACCAAATGATATCAACATTTTAATTCTCTAAAGCAAGATAAACACAAAAATCCCAATTCACCTTATGAAGGACTTAGATAAAAATGAAAAAAGGGGGGGAAAAAAGCCTGTAGTTTGTAACAGTCAGCTTGTTCAAAACGTAAGTAAGTTTTGAAGCTGTCCTGTGAGAAATTATGATACTAAAAAAAAACTGATTCAGCTGAGTTCATAAATCTGATGATTACTCTGAAACATTAACACTAAATAGATGTGCTACACTGTCTAGAGGCCACTCTTTATGGTGAGTTAAAGAAAGCATTGGACATCTCTGGGATGTTCTACACATTATCACAGAAGCTGTTTAACAGCTGTAGGGCTACTTTGTCCAGAAGGAGAGTAGCAGAGAGCCATGGAAGTTGTAGACACATTTCGGATACCAAAGTACCAAAAAGGAACATCATCATTATTAAAATGGTGTGTGATCTAAGAGATGCCGTCTAGTGAATAACTTTAACCAGGATTCCAGAAAAGTCCAGAAATTGAAGTGAGAAACTAGTAAGAAAGATTAATGGGTTAAAAGAACTCAGCACTAACTCTGCTTGAATGGAATCAGTGCCTTTCAGAGGAGAAACGCAGAATGGTTTCTTTAAAAAAACAGTACCTGTAATCCTTTTTTATTCATTACCTGTTTTCATAAATTAAAATTATCTCAAGGTGTTGAGAAATAAGCACTGTGTTATTCCAAGGATCTGCATTTTTGTTACTCTTACACTGAATAATAACAGGCAAGTAGAAATATTTCAGTTGATACAAAGGCTAGTACAGGGCTGATTTTCTTTCTGTCTCTGTATAGACAGTGGCCAGTTTGGAGTGCAGCTCCCTTCCTGGAACTCGGCTAGGAACAGGAATGTAACATATGGAGCTGTTTGTAGAATCAGCTTTGAAATCTAGTCAAGCAGCTTTTGTAATTTTAAATTCGTTCGGGCCCAGCAGAGTTATTCCCTTTCAATAATTAAGTTTATCGTCACTGTAATAGGAACCATATCTGAGGTTGAAGAAATGTTACTTTAGCAAAAATGAACATGATAAAAACTGCCTCATCAAAAATGGTTAATGCTCAAAGATGTTAACTTTTCAAAAAGAAACAGTAAACAAGTCATCTAAGCTGTTGAAAAATAATGTTTTTACCTATTTTCACATTATTGTGATTTTACAAAGACTATCTCGTAAGCAAAATAATATATTCTGTAATGCACTTAGCATTGCACCCAAAATAATTTCTGCCCATTACAACAAAGGCAGACTTTTATTTCAGCTCCTCGTAATGCATCTCTGGGATTCTTAAGCTGCCAGGTGCTTTATATAACATTCTTATGGAAAAAGAAAAAAGAAAAAAATATACTCTGTTCCTATAAAAATAGCAGGTCTCATCATATTAACACAGTCAAAGCAATCTCATATGCAAAAGAAATGAAAATAGCTACAGCAGGTTGATAAGGAGCAACCTGTATAGGAAACAAAAGAAGCCAACATAAGTGATGAATTTTGAATTTTGAATAAAATGAAAAGCTCTGATTAACTTAAAATTTACAGAATCTGAATGCCTCATTGATTGCCAGTGCTATCTGACAGTGTATGCAACAGTCCAACATAACTTATTGACACGAAAAACATTTCCATATTACACAACATGACCAGGTGGGCAAATGTCACTGCCAGAGAGGAAATGGTTAGTAAGGGAAAAAAAAAATCTATGTAATGGCTGAGGTTATAGCCTAAGAAAGCCACATGCAAAGACCTTCTCCTACAAATCTCCCCTCTTCCCCACAGCATGGAGTTATATACGTGGGCCCATGCTCATTTACAGAGAGGCAGCATAGATTCATGAGAAAGTGGTTTTGTACTAATCCAAAAATATAAATGAGTCTGAGTGTATAAATATAAGAGAGGTTAGATTCCCAGAACCAGAAAGGTTTTATTATTGCAAATAAAGAAGACAACCACTGAGATACAGAAAGTCAGTTGTAGTCTTAACAAACTAAAAATGCTCCTATAAAAATTCACTTGGCATCTCAGCTTAAAAAAATCACAGCCTTTAGCAAATATAATTTAAATGAAAAAAAATACGATTTGTTCAAATCTAGTCCAAGTTTTGAGTAAGGTTATTTTTTAAATTAATTTAATGAAAAACTAGTTCTCTTCCCCATCCAACTAAAGACCTCTCTTACATACAATTAGCACATGCCTTGACAAATTTAGCTCTCTTTTATTTTGAAGCTCAACATTTGACCTTTTTACACACTCAGCATTGCTTTTTACAAATTAATTTTATTTTTAGATTAAATAATTATAGCACTTCTAGTTTTCTTTCAAGAAGAAGCTACCATTGAAAAGTAATTATGGGATACATTCTCCCCATTCATGTTTCACTATTAAAGGCATTGCCTGAACAATTAATAGACCTTCTTTAAGATTACATTTGGCAAGGTAAGACTTGAGATTTATTAAGCCTAAATATCATTTTTTCCTTATAGACTGAGTAGAAAAATGTAGTCAATAACAAAAATTGCTAATTGCATTTTTTCCCTATTCCCAAGGGAGATATTTTGATATTATATCTAGAATCTTTATTTTTTGAGTAGTGCTGTTCTACTTATTAGGAGTCTGCAAACAGTATATATTTACCTTGTAGAGACATCAACTGTGAATACTGAAGACAAGAATACCTCTGTAACAAGGAAATAGTTAGAAGCCCTACAAAGTGCCCTGACTTGAGAATTTAGTTACTTACAATGAATAAAATGCCTGGAACCACAAGAAGGTTAGCATTTGCTGAAGTGTTGTTTTTTTTTCTGAATGAAACAATTCATCATCGGACAGAATCTGGATTCACATGCTGATGGATTATTAATTAGGCTATTATCAATTAACCTGAAGAAAACAAACAAAGGACTTAAAGTGAGAAAGAAATGACTTAAACTTCTTTTGAAAAACATGAAAAAGATTTGAGATAACAAAATGATTGTTCTAGCCTTCACATGTAGTATAGTCAGTGTAAATGACAATAAAACCTGGGAATTACTTTGTCCTATCTGAACTAGGAAACAATTTAATTCTGAGGCTGCAACATAAGTAATTTTGTAATCAGATAAAAACATTCCTACAGAGCTTCTACTCCCATTAAAAACATCTGCAGAGTGTCAGAGAGCCCATTACCTGTGGCTTTCAAAACTTTACAACATCATCTGTCTCACGCACATCTTGGTTAAAGTGCTGGTCCTAATATTTTGTGACAGCTTTTCAAATATTTTTTCACTCTCTATTTACACAGGCTCACTTTCTACACTGGCCGACACTTTTTAAAAATAACCACACACCATCCAGGGCAAATATATAAATAAGCAATGTTCCATCATTATATAGTTAGTTTTCCATTGGGTGGCTCCACTGGATTCAAGGTATGCTAAAATACTGTTTCCTGAAGGAAGAGTAAGAATACAGGATTTTGAAACAGATCTAGCCAGCAGTAGATGTCCTAGCAGCATTAAATGAAATCTTATCTGAGGCCAGTCTTTTTTCTCTTGTATTTTTCCAGCAATTGACTTTGCCTTTGTTCTCATGTGGCTCTGAACTGTGACTTGGCAACATGAGATTTGCAAAGTGAAGGCTTTTTTCAAACTGATACTAAATGATGGACAAAATGCCAACTGACTAGAGATTTAGCATTCATGGCACATAGAAAATCTACCACTACTATATGTAAGCAATAAATTGTGATCCTCCTAATACTTTTTGAGTTTCAGTCAAAAGCACGGTGAAGAACAAATGAATTTAGCCCGTCCTTCTTTGGTTCCCCTACCACCTTGTCTGGCTCTGTTTCCTGGATTACAGCAGTTCTGTAGAGATACATGAGTTAGCAGTTTGTCTAAGCGTGTCAGAAAGAACATGTTGACTGAAAGGAATAAATAAAATACTGAAAGTACTAAAGAGGGAGAAAACTACTTTTCTGTCACTGTAGAACAGTAAACTAAAAAAAAAAAGAAAAAAAAAGTTTTACTTGCAACCTCAAAAATGCCAAGGTGTTATGCAGCTCCCATTCATTTGAATAGGAATATATAAATGTAACAAGTCATGCCCCTGTATTTTTGCAAGTACTAAACACTTTCTTTTTCACATTAAAATTACTATTAAATACTGAAACTGATTTCCATTCAAGAAAGCACTCATAGCTTAGTATCATTTAGTCCATCTTAAATGCAGCCACGACCTCCATGCCCAGTGTGATCAATTGTCAGTTATGGTAAACAACTACCATCAGCAACATCTATGTGAGAAACAATAAAGCATATACAACACTGAAAACTGCAGTGCATTTTTTTTCAGTGTGACCTAAAGATGATTTAACTATCTTAACAACTGCTTCCCAGCCATTTTGCCCAGCAGCACATTAATTTTCAAGTGTCATGTTTATATACTTGGTATTAGCATCTCAAACTTCAGAATATTTTTACCTAGTCATAAAAAAAACTACTCTTGCCATCCTGGATCTAATTTCATGTCATAAATCTCTTCAAGCAGGAAATCCTCAGCAAGAGCACCTTTGCTCTGTTATCTTGCATTGCCTGCATTGCACACTATGATGCTGACATTGTTTCCCCACTCTTCCGTGTTTTCAGTGGTACATTTCTTCCACTTAGGGGGAACCTCTATATCTGTATGTCCATAATTCCTTGAGGTTATGGACAACTGGAAGCTGTTCTTTCCAATCACTTCTTTTACCTTGCCCCTTTGTGGATATGAATTAAGAAAAAAGAATATGGGGACTGAGAGTCTAAGTCTGTGCTGTAGGCTGTGACTGTTCTATCCCAAATGTGAGTCAGAGCAGTCTCAGTTAGTTTCTGCTGCCCTCAATATCCATGAAATAAATTGCAGGTATATATGGTTCACTCTCAAACTGGTATTCTTTTCAAAATGTTCTATGTCCATGCCCCATTTTCTGTAGAGGCCATCTGCACCCAGAGAAGAGAAAGAGCTTCAGAAAGCTATTTTGTGCCCTATAGGGCATTTTTGCTCTGAATATGGCACAGGGAGGCCCTAATGAAGCAAAGAAACCATCCAACAAATTTTTCTGAAGGACTTTGCAGGATGCATATTGTTCAAGTGCATTTCTAACAGTTTATTCAATAACTGCAATGCATACACAATGGTTCTGAAGTGTATTACAAATATATGGAAATTTAAAATTAATGTGTTTAGCATTATATTATCTACTTAACTTTAAAGACAGGAAATCTTGAATTTCTTAATAAATATTTTAATAGACATATTCAGATGACAAGAGAAAGTCATTACTACAATAGATTAAAAATAGAATTTCTCCCAGACAAATGTTCAAATACTTTTTCTTGTCACTTTTTAATAGTTTTGTATGGAAAGACAGATCAGAAATAGATCTAAAAAATCTGTTTTCTGTTTCTCCTGAAGTTCAATACCTACAAATTTGGACATTTTAGAATTTTGTCCCCTTATTCTCATCTTTCTCTGTTTTGCCACAGAATGTAAACAGACTAATTAAGACCACTGCTACACTTCCATTTTTCCCATTCTTTTGACATCCCATGATTGAAATCTTTCAGAGATATAAAATGAAAAGGGATGGTGAAAACTTGTAACTATTTTACTTTTTTAAAAAAAACTTCAAAATACTAAGGATGCATGATTCTGTTTTCAAACTTCAGGTTGAAACAGAAGAATATTTCAACTGAGAATCTTTTCATTGTAAAATCTTCCAAGTGAAAAGAACTGGCAAACAGTACTCATGTTCATAGTACTGAAGATTTTTAAGCTCTGATTCAAAAGTCCCTCAGCCACAAATCAGTGGAGTTTGGGAAAAAATATTGAAGAGTTCATGTTTGAACAGAATTTGATGTCTTTCTTCAGCAATGCGTGTTGGCCACAATAAGAAACAATATGCTGGACTAGGCAAACTTGCTTCAATGCCATAACAAGAGTTTGGCTCTTTTTCTGTAACTGAAATTCTTTCCAGTTTACATTCAGAAATAAGAAACCTAATGGGTAGACCTCAACCTTATACAACATTGAGTTGATAATTATAACAGACTTTGTAATGTAAAATACATAAAAGATACTAAAATAGTTCAGCCCAGTGACCTTAATTTTCCATGGTTAGCTGGTGATGACATGCATCATGCTTCACTATTGTACTAAATCATTAAAGCTAGCATATTTTTAAGCATGCAAACTTGGCCAAAGAAAGCTGAGGTCTTTTGATTCGGACTTTATTTTATTGGAAAAAGAGTGCCAGAACAGAGTACAATTATGTGTTCTACATATAATTGCAGAGGATCTTGTGATTCTTGGCTATGACATCACAAAAACAGAGAAAGAAAAAATTAAGAATACATTCCTTAAAAGCACTCAATTACCACATTAGTTCCCTTTTACCTTTTCATCTGTCAGCATAGTGGACTGACAGATAGATACAGAACTTCCAAGGTATATAAAGACTGGACTCTAGTGAGAGGTTCTTGGACATTAGCAAGAAATTGCACAAAATCTCTAAGTGTTCACAGCAATGAACTAATGGAATGAGATTCCCAAAGTTACAAGACGAAGTCAGGAAAAAATAAGAGTTGCCTTTCGTGCAGACAGATTGACATACACCCATTGGCCATTATGATATCTGAGACTCTTTTCAGGCATGACAGAAACATAAGCGTGTAGTAGAGTCATGTCTTCACCAGTTCATTTAGCTGATTGTAGCTCAGGGAACTTACTATGAATTCTGAAGTACTTTCTTTAACAATGTACAGTAAACTACCACTAATAGAGTGTACTAGGGGCAGAATTCTATAGCATAGGCAGGTTTATTTTTTATATTAAGCATGCATTTTTGTTTCCTGAATGTCATTCAATCACCCCTACCCACCTTGAAGTACTACAACTAGCTCCCCTCTTTATTCAATTTTAGCCTGTTTTGAAACAAAGGTATCTTCTGTAGCCTTTTTCCTTGGGCAAGTCTTTGCCTTAAATTTTAAAATTTATTTTA
Source organism: Peucedramus taeniatus (assembly GCA_013400575.1). NCBI lineage: Eukaryota > Metazoa > Chordata > Aves > Passeriformes > Fringillidae > Peucedramus > Peucedramus taeniatus. The sequence continues at coordinate 10,085 of WBNO01007832.1, forward strand.
GTCTTTCCGTATAAGTCAGCATACATCTAGCCTCCAAATCACCTTTATTGCTTTTCTCTTTCTTTCTTTTTCTTTTTCTTTGTCTTTCTTTTTCTTTCTTTCTTTCTTTCTTTCTTCCTTTCTTCCTTTCCTTTCCTTTCCTTTCCTTTCCTTTCCTTTCCTTTCCTTTCCTTTCCTTTCCTTTCCTTTCATTTTTTCCAGTCATAGGATGCCAGAATGGAATGCAGTATTTCAGGTGTAGTCATCAATGCTAAAAGGGCAGGAAGGTATCATCTTCTTCCTTTGTTGACAGAATATGCCACCTCCACAAAAAAATTACTGTATCCCTTGTTCCTCCCAACCTCTTCCAATCTCTAAGAATGCCTTCCTTTCGAAACACTTCAGATGTAGTAACCCAGAAAGATGCAAAGTCTTGAGCAAAAGATGAGGAAGGATGGGAAGGCAAAGCAAAACAGCAAGAGTTCAGTGGAAGAGGGCTGTACAAACCTACATTTGTCACAGTGATCAAATGCAGGTAACAAATGATCAACAATCACAAAGGAAAATAAGCAGGGCACTGATTCACCAAGCTTTTTAATATTGAGTATTTGATCATACTTGTGAAGGAGAATCCTACCCAGGCAGAGAGGTTACATTTTAAGTCTGCTTTGTCAGATTGTAAACAATGACATAATGTGTAAGACAGGGGAGAATCAAAACCCCATATGTTCTCAAATCTGCTGAGCCTTTTATACGCCTTTATTTATTTTTTTTTTTGTTGTTGTTTTTGTTTTTTTTTTTCTAATGAGGAATTTGTAAAATTCAATTATTCCCTACAAAGACTTCCAGTTTCAACAGACGAAAATGTTTTCATGAAAAAGGCTTTCCATGGAAATACTCCCAACTTGCAGTCCTCTGTGGTTAGAGCTCCCACAACCCTGAGTGCTGGAGTCAGCCACTCTTACTTGCCAGGGAAGTAAGGGCAAACTGGGAAACACCCTTGGCACCATGAGCAGCTGCAAAACCTTGGCACAGCACTGCCTGTGGAGTGAGGAACGAGTGGGACTGTCTAGAGAAGTGTGAGGAACACATTGGCCCAAATTCCCTGCAGATCTGGGTTTCTGCTTTTTGGAGACAAAGAAGAAAGCAGTATATTTCAGCTCTCCCTTCCTTTCTGCAATACAGCTGAGGGACTGCCCCAACCTATGCCATCCTTTAAGAGTCCTCTAGGAAGCATGAGCAGATGTGAACTGAAACCCAGCCCCTCAATACAACATGGTGCCTTCCTTAAACACTGTACCAAAGACAACATTGCACGGTTGGTCAAAAAACAGGATGTTGAGTACAGCATCAGCTGGGAGTGACTGGGTGTAGCAAGGCAGGTCACCATGGCTCAAAGCAATACTAATCCAATAAATAATGTGCTCAGCCAATTTCCCAGGTTTGCCTTCAGACATCTAGACTGACATCCCAAGAGGACACGAATACACAAGATTTCCAGCTGAAGCTTACAATTCATATTATCCACCCTGCATTGTGAATCAGAGTCATAAGGAGTAATCAGAAAGCATGTCATTCAAGAAGGACTAAAATCAGAAGGCTTATTTTGTAGGAGGAAGTTTTACTGGCTGTAGTGATTTACCCTAAGTAGAATTTATTTGTAAAATAGCTTAGGTCTAAGAACTAAACCTGCATACTTAAAATTAGAATAATGAAAAAGAAAGTCATATTTTAAAATCCATATAGGAGTCCATAAAATACAGCTTAAAAGTAAGACATGCATTGTTCCTGAGCAAAGAAAGAGTAAAAGCATGATTTAAAATTTAGCCTGACCTGTTTAAGCATGTTAAATTCTCAGTTATATTGTGAGGAACTTGTAAGCAGTTATTCAGCTTGGCTCATGTTGCAGATACTCTACATGTCAGAACATGCCAAGCTGGAGCACGGGCAGAGGGATAAGCACACAGTGGCAGCATCTGGAATACAGCAAGTCCTCTTCCCAAATCATTTTTCCTAGTACATTCCTGACTCCAGCTCTGGTAGCTTGTTTTGCTGGAGGAAGCCACCATTGCTTCTTTCTCATGTGAGAAACAAGTTTTAACAATGAAACTGTACTGGGAAACCTGGGGACCAGCTAAAGAGTCCATCTTCATTTTCTGCAGTTTTCAGCATTGCTTACATTCAGATGGGGGCACTTTGTCTCCTATGGTCCCTTCTATTCCCAGCTAAGCATACAGGAGTCTCCAGAAATTAAAACAGTGCACTGACACCCAATTAACGAATTTAAAGACCCCCACCCCCAAAAAGGTTACTTTTGGCTAAAATAATTTCTTCTGTTAGTTCTGGCAAACTTTAATATGTTATCACAGTATTAAAAATCAACATTCTCTGTATTAAATTAACTTTCATTTTTTCAATATAGAAAAAATGGAAAGCATACAAGAAAAACATAGATTCCTTGATGATTGTCTTCTGTACAGCTTCAATCAAAAACTATCACATGAATTTAAGTGCACCTAAAAAGAAAACTGGAGCCTGAATGTTTATGATTGTGAACATGTGAATGCTGAACAAAAAAAAAGAGAGAATTCAGGCAACATTTGGTTGCCTAAGTAGTTTTATGACACAATCTTAAGGATTCTGATGGTGTTTGTTCAAAGGAAGCCAAGCCTCAAGGGAAACAGGGGTCCCTTGGAGGACCTGTGGGATCTCTCTATGTGAGGAAGCAGACGGAACTTGCAGCTTGTTCTTCCACTTTTGTGGGAAGATATTTTTGGTAGAAGAAAAGAATTCTGGTCTCTGTGCAATTGCTCACTTGGTTTATTATCTTTAGCATATTATAAATACCCTTCCAAGGCCACTTCCTATGAAGTGCTGAGTATCTTCATTCAATGTTGAGGCAATGTAGAAACATTTCACAGACAAAACAAAAATCTCCCTGTTGATTAAAAAAAAAAAAAAAAAAAAGACTATTGCATGATTGCATGGAGTCCTACCCCAGGTTATTCCAATTCCTTAGACATCAGTTTTGTTTTTTTTTTTCATAAAGAGTGTCCAGCACTGTTTAGTATCTGTCCAAGGGGGCATTGAGAAGATTATTTAGGATGGGATCCATCTCAATGAACTTAACTAACAGCCCTAAATTTCAGTATCTAAAATAACCTTTCAGATTTTCCTAAGGACAGTGGAGTGACATGAGCATCTACAGATGACACTTTATTCCTTTCTAGGCTGTGAGCCTTAAAAGGGGAATAGCAACACCAAAATGGTCAAGTAATCAGAGGTTGTGCCCATGACTCTCTGCAGCCCCTTAGGGGGGTTTTCACTTTGTGGAAGGTGTATTACTGGAGTACAGATTTTCAAAAGCAAGCAGATCTCATCACTGTCACATGAAGCAAGCTTTAACCTCCTGGAGAAGGATGGTCAGAGGTTTCCTTCATGATTCCAATGACCAGCATGTCCTCCAGCCTCAGCCTGGAGCAGCAGACTGAAGCATTGTCTCAACCCCCACACTCTTTAACACGAGCTTCTCAGTCAACCCCTGGAAATATTAGCCACAGGAACAGTTTCTTAATGGTAAATTAACTTCCAGATTGCATCCTTTAGCCAAGACACTGTATTTTTAAATCCTGTACTTAAACTCTGGCAGAAGTTTTGCATAACCTTTATGCAAAAAACTATGAGATGAGATTCCACAGGCTGTGCAATGCAAATTCACAAATCAATCAATCATAATAGCCAAAACTGACCTGAAAATAGTTTTGTTTTTTTTTTTCATTTTCCTAGTATATATTACAAACACATCCAGGAAATCCACTTAGTACAGATGAATTCACCAGAAAGTACCATTTTTTTTCAGAGTATGCCTCTAAGAAAAGCTGTCTTATTTAAACAAGAAGAAAAAAAATCAGATTACAAGTGGTTTTCTTCATCTTGCAAGCTTAAGCAGGTTTAGCAGGTACAATTTACTACTGGAATAATAGGAAAGAATAGGAAAATACTTTTTATCTATTATTTGCATTATTGCAACACATTCAAGCACCTGTCAGCAATCACTCCACAGAGATGGAAAGAAACCGTGTTCCCTGGCCAAAGAGCTAACCTGCTGGGAAGGACAAGAGGCACAGTCCCATCTAGTCATGAAGAGCCCAAACTGCTAGGAAAACTATGGTCAGGACAAAGAGCAGATCAGTGTAATTGCTCTTAACTGTATTTTTTAACTCAAAATTACACAGTATCTAAATGTTTTATAAAAGATGGTTATGGTTATGCTGATCTAGTATTTTTTTCTATGAATTATTTTTGATAGTATACTCAGTTACCTATTTTTAAAAGCCATCTCCTTTTGGAAACTATTTATTGGTCACTGAATTTTACTGTTGTCCAGTTGGACAATTCAGGGACAGGGGTGTTTCTTTGACTTTTTCAAAGAATTTTCATAGATTAGGAGAACAAGTCTTTCTCTTACAAAATGCAGGATATCTTTACCTACCTATTTTTCTCAGCTCTGTACTAAGAGGCATGCCAACAACCTCTCAACCAACTAAAATCTTCTGCAGTGTAGTGCCACTGCTTTTCTAACTCAGCATCAAAGCAATAACTTTCCAAAGTTCTGGAACTGCCTGTGAGTCCAAGATTCCATTTGTATCACTATTACTTCAGCCACTGCATATTTTCTCCATAATCTTCATGTCAAGAGCATGCTGTTCTATCAGCTGGACAGCCCTTGCCTGTCACCCCAGATCCAGACTTTCCTGCATCATATCACCGCTGTCAGGCTAGAGAGAGGAGAACAGCCCTACAGAAGTCCTACAGAAGCTTCCTATGGAAGCTTAATTCATTATTCTCCAGATTCTGGGGCTGATTTTATCAGGACTTCATACTGGATTCATCTCTTCATTTCCCCTACGGCTTTTGGCAGCTCTGAGATTCCTGCTGACTCTACCAAAAAAAGGAACATAGTTTATCAGGAAAGCAGAAGGAGTGTAACTCTGACATACGGGGAGAAGGAAATCGTGTGTAGGCAGTCAACAGAAGGATAAGGAAAGCCCAAAGGAGTCATCGCCTCAAAACTTTCTGTTTCACATTGCTAAAACTGGTTATTTGTATACACTGATGGATCTTTTGTGTTAATTAGGTGTTATTTAATGATCCAAATCACTTTCTAGGGACCACTGGCCAAATACAGCCCACATGGCAGCTCACACCATTCACGACTTCCTGAAATACCCTCTCTGTAGGGTAACGAAAGGGAGTTACTCGGTAGCAAACCAGACTTTGTTACACCCGGGTTATCCAGCCCTGCCAGGACGGTTCTGGGACACAGCGACTGAAGCTGGTAAACATTTTATACGCAGACCGGTACTTACAGCAGGCTTTTCCTCACCATAATAAACTTTAAATCTCAGTCTTGAACTGTCGATTTGCAGGTCCATTTCTTTTCTTAAAAATCATTATTATCATTTATTTTAGGACCTCTAAAGTTCCCGGTGGGTTTAAATGTCGTTTTGGTGTTATTTTGGTTTGGGTTGGTTTTGTTTTTTTGTGGTTTTGGTTGGTTTTTT
>WBNO01007832.1:22159-39822 GCA_013400575.1 Peucedramus taeniatus
TTGCAATTATGCTACTTACAAGGGGAAAAGACCTTGGCTTGATATCAAACAATAAAAGCCCAATTAAATAAAAAAAAAACAAAAACAAACAAAAAAACAAAAAAACAGGGGAGATAGAAAGCAGAACATTTGGAGAGTGCAGCATTTATCAGATACTTCACTCAGAAAAGAGACAAACCACGTGGGAGCTGAGGGTCCTTTGGTGATACAGAAGTAAGTGTGCTCTGTTAGCTTCCCAAGTCAATACAGCAGTAGCAGAAAAGTGATGCTTTATACCAACACAATAAACCTAACAGCACTTCTCTCCCACATTGACAAAAACCCTACCAAGCCTTTAGAAGGAAGAATACAGGTTTGCAGTACAAGTATGTCCTTAAAAAGGACTTTCACTTTCTCAACTGTGTTACAATTTATGTGTTGTCACATCCTTGGAAAACCTTGCTATGCCAGAAGTCATCTGTTGCGTAGGCAAAGCTTGAAATCAGTCTTTGCATTCCCAATGTTAGCCTAAATAGAAAAAGCAAACTATTAAGGAAATTAAACCAGTACTTTAGACAGCATATCTGTGGTATAGTTAATAATTTATTATTTGCAATTACTTACATTTTTCAAAGTATTTGCTAGATAGCTTTTCCTATCTGATGATAGACTAGCAGAAAAACAGATTTGTGTTTCTAGTAATTATGCATGAAAGCATCTGAATAAATTATCAATATTTCAGTACATACGGTGATGAAAATGCTAGAAATCTTGTGTTCTAGAATGTTTCACTGTTACAGAAATTTTAGATGTGCAAGAAACAGCTGTAACTTTTTCTGATTGAAGTTTGGTTTCCTAATTAAAAAATATTCTTGAGGAAAACCCCAATAAAATATCTACCAGATTGCTTATAAATGTCACGTGTTCACTCATTTATTTTATTGCTATAAATCCTTACAGATATTGAGGTCTTTACTAAAAGTGTAGTTCTATTCTTTTAGCCCAAATTGATGGTTTGGCTATGAATTTGCATGATAGAATAGTGAAAAAGGAAGCTCCATGTAGTTGGTCTGATTGATTTACTTAGAAAGAAATTTGGCCAGTGAATATAAAAGATAATGCTTCAGATGTTCTTGTTATTTCAGACATAATTTGATAGCTTTTTTGCTTAGAATATATGTGGTATTAATTTTCAAGTTAGGTGCCAATTCTAAATTTAACAGTAATGTATTTTCATCTTTTTCATTACCAGATCAGATTGTGTTTTAAAGTCTTCAAATACATATTTACATAGTGAAATATAAAGACACTGTTATTACTGATGGAACTATTTAAGAAAAATGCTGCTGAAACAGAGAAAACAGGTGAAAACCAGAGGGGTACAAAAAAGCATTCAGTTGATAAACTTTTATTTCTGCAATTTCCTTTAATGAAATTGTTTATATTGTAACCTCATGGAAATCAAAGGGTAGAATGGCAGTTTATCTTCTCATAGATAGCTAATACAGATTCCCAAAATTTTATTAGGTAGGAGCAATTTTTTGGAGTTGTCCCAGGAGCATAGCTGATAACTTAGTTTTGTGTCTAAATTGTTTGCTATTATTTTTTTCTCTTTCTTAGAACAACTAACACAGACGGATGTTTGGCTTTACTCATGGTAGATTGATCTAAGTTTTATCAGAGAACTGAATTATCATTGTATCTGGCCACAGTCTGCTTCAGGTATTCCATGTGCTCCAGCAGCAATTCCTTTCTGTGCCATAGCCCAGGGTAGCTTTGTGTGATGTCATGGGCATGTATACAATAAAGAACTCCTTTGTCAAATGGACATTATCAAAAGTCAAACAGACATTTCAACATAATTCACTGTATTTTTCATCAAGTAATGGTAGTGAAATAGCAAAATAAGAAAAAGTAACATTTATTGCCAGAATGCTCTAAGCAGTCATGAACTGACACCACATTGGAGCATTTGAGTAATTTCAGCTGCTTCTGAAGATGGAAAAAGAAAAAGAAGAAGCTATTGCATTAACAGTTTTATTCTTCAGGTAGGTGTCTTCATTAATTCTCATTAATAGCTCATGAACAAGCAATAACTGAATCTTGCAGATAGTTACACATTTAAATACATTTCAGCCAGGAGTTTTACTCCACTGATATTCTAGTTCCATCTTTGCAGAGGTGTGTGCTTTAGTTAGCCTGGAGGGGACTAAGAACTCTTAAACATCAGAAGACAAGAATTTTTATTTTATATATACATAGAAGCATTTTGCATACACACACATACATGTATAAATAAATTGATATGATGTAAAACTAGAGGAGATAGGAGTAGAATCCAAGGCGCACCATCTCTCCTGTACATTCTGTTGGCTAGCTTAGGGTTGTTTTTTTTTTCACAGATTGGAAAGGGAGCCTAAGTGCCTAAAGGGAATGTGTATGCCTCTGAGAAGCACATTAGACATGATTCATGTTGCTGCACACCTAGTGTGACCATTAGCAGCAAGTTAACAAAAACTGGTGCTAAGTGGTCAAGATTTTCCAACGTGGCTGCAGTCTGGGGTTCTGCTCTCAATGCAGCTTAAAGGGGCTTCATTTTCAAAAGTTCTTGAAAACCTTTTGGAAAATTACACTTGTTTTTTTAAGGTAAATTGAACAAAATGCAGAAAAAACAATTTTCAATGTGAGAAGGTATATGGTATACACTTGAAAGAAAATAGAAATACTTGTAAGAACTTCTGAAATTCTCCAGTCTTTGCTCTCTCTGTAATTTCTCAAATTGAGGTCTCTGTAACACCATCTATCCAGAATATCTTTCCACTTCTCTAGTTTATTTAATCGTCCTTAATCCAGATTACTTTTTTCCATCACCTTTGTATTGTGACCAAACTTGATTACCTCACATTGGTAAGCAAAGGTAGAATTCTTAGGAAACACATCATGCATAAAATCAAATACTCAGTATTTACCACCAAGCAGATTATTATTAAGGTTATATTTGTTGCCAGTCTTTCATTCAGGTTTTCCCTTTTGCTGTTTGTCCTTTTATGTTTAGCTTTTCAACATACTAAAAAGTTCTGTGGTAGCCCAGAGGAACTCTCTGATTCCAATTTCCAGTAACGACCAAGGAGATCTTATTTTGAGACGATAGTCTTGAAAAAAACTTGCAGAAACAGTGCTGGAACTTTTCTGACAGGATAGTAAAATGTCACTGAAAATAGCTCTGCTAACATATTCTTCATTTGTCAGAAATGCTACATGTGCAGAAAGGGCTGGAATGCTGAATTTGTGATGCTGATGTAGATGCTGTTTAACGAGCTCGTGAGGTTTCTGTTACAATAGCTTGTGGTACCTCTGCTCCTATTTCTCCTCCCTGCAGCTCCACACACACTCTGATGTGCTCGAACAGGACTCAGATGAGTTTAGGACATGCACTCAGCAGATTGTGGTAATTTGTTTTTATTATTAATCATATGTGAAGTCCCTTTATTTTCAGGCATATAAAGAAATATATTCTAGTACTTGTAATTTTTAACGTAGAAAAAACTAGCTGGCATATGCCTGGTTTCATAACTTATCTGTAAATACAAGAAAAAAATGCTCTGAATTTGAGTTTGCGAGGAACAGATGTCTTTCAGCAAGCTCGGGTGTAAATTCAGCAGGATTTCCAATTTAATCCAGGAAATGATGACACGGAAATTTATTGCATGCAGAGAAATAACTCGTTCTTCATCACAGTTATGCGGGCTATGCCTTTCTCACGAAGCAGTGCAAGGTGGTTTTTTTCTCCTAGGTTTCCAGGGAAACAATCACAATCCAGTAGGGGTTACTGTTGTTCTTAATAAAGCGCTCTAGATTTCATAGTTTTAGCAATTTTTCTGATCAAAATCACAAAGATAGCAGATAGGATTTGATAAATGACACTGAGTAACATGAATTGAAGTGACCTATTTCAAACACACACAGATGATGCAGTGGTGCACCAGCTTAGAGTAGATGGTACTAGTGCTTTCACCAGCTAGAATCATTTTAACTGGCAGGAAAGGACTCAAAACTGAGTATTAGTCACTGTAGAGAGCTGTACCAACTATGCTTAGCATTTAGGAGTTGATACGGAATATAGTATATCCAAAAGGTTTCTTATATAGGTGTGAAGCACCGTGTCCAATTCTGGGGTATATATCTTTTGTATACAAGTTATATACTAATTCACAACCTCTGTGGCTGCCCTGTGGTTTAGAAGGAAATTTGAAGTAAACAAGAAGTGGTTGATGTAAATCAAATTAATAGACAAAAATCTCATCTCTCAAAATAATAATAGTGATCTTATTGTTGATGAGAATCCAAAAAATGTTGATCACAGAAATATATTTGCCTCACATATTTATTTATTGTTATACATTCAACAGTGAAAACACATAAATTTGCAGAGGGTGTATTCAGTAAAAAGATCAATGGATAGGACATCAGTGCTACTGAGGACCCTTCCAATTTTATTTTCCATTATTCTGCCGTGTGAAAGGAAGAAGTAGAAAAGGGAAAACCTTTGACAGAACAAACTGTTTAAGAAAGGAAAGTGGTAGAGCAAAAAATTTCCTGTAATGACTGTCCTTTTTATACTTACTGAAGAAGGATGTGGCAGAAATAGTGATGCAGTAGTAGAAGATAGTATGGTTTCTTTCATAAGTTTAAGGTTATTTAGGTTTATTCAGGGTTTTGTGTTGTTGGAGCCAGAGCTAATTCATGCATTAACATTTAATCTAGGTCACCAGAAAGTACCAATGCCAGAATGTGCTATACATTCTTCCCGTAGTTTTTACACAGCACTCTGTGCCTTCCAGTAATGCATGAAGTGCTTGTTCTCTCCTTCCCTCCCAAGGGAAGTGTGTACACTGGCTGAGGGATACTGTATGCACTGTCTTGCCTTGTTTCTGAGAGAAGGCATAAGCAAAGTAAAGCATCTTGCACTTAAAGGTGGATTTGCTTTATGGTATTCCCTAATTCCCAGATGAGTAAGTTCCCTTGCAAAGCCTGCTGCTTGGAGAAAGTTTTGTCTCCCATGCAATAAGATTTTTGTCTGCTTTAGAAGAAAATGTTACGTACATTCTTCTCCTCTTTAATTTAGTCCTAGATGTTCATCTTTCCCAAGGAATATGACAAATACTCTTAAAATTATCTTTTGCATCAGGAAATAGAAGGTCAGCTGTGCATAAATTTGGTACCATGATGGAACTCACAGGAAAATTACGCTTAGAAACAGTGAAAAAATGAGTAAAGATCCTACCAGTTTAATAAGGTTTTAAAGTACTTCATAGTAAATAAACTCTCTCCCTAAAGATCCTGCAAAGCTCTCAAATGCTCTCTCATTGTACCCTGTGAACTCTCCCTTCTCCCTTTCCCTTCAGTCCGCATGAATGTCATCCTCTTACCTTCCTGATAAACAAGCAGCTCACAGTTGGTTTTAATGTCTTGTCTACATCAGCCAAAATTTAGCATGTACTGATCTGAGCTTTGCAGTTAAGTGCGTGAAGAACACAAGGTAAATTGGAGGTGCACATGCAACTTGGTTAGCTTGTGAATTGCTCTTACCAGCTTTAAAGGATAAGAGGAAACATGTCCATACCCTTTTGCTCTTCATATCTTCACCTCATAATGACACAAACATTGTAAAATACATTTTATGCATTTTCAATATTTTATATACATGCATTTATATATATATATACATGCACATTTATATAGTACATTTCAAAATTCTTGCATATGTGTTATGTACAAAAACACATTTCCTATACACAGGCCATGATATTCTTGCTGGAAACTAATATTTCAGTTTTATCTCATGTGCAGGCTTTTGCAAATAATGCTAATTGAAAGCTATTTATATTTTGTTCACTTTTTTAGATAAAAGAAATAAAGTCTACTAGTTTAGAACTAATTATTGCAGTAAGCTTTGCAATAAACACTTTTGATAACAGGAATGATGGTTCAGGCTAGCATGGCAATTTTTAGCATCTATTAAGTCTTCTGAGTAGCTTCAAATTCTGTAACTTGTAAAACAGTCAGACAGAAGCCTATCCTGGGTGAATAGTTTAGCACAAAATACTCCCTTGCCTTCACTTTGTTTTTATTGCTCCTTCAGCATGAGGATGGTGCCAATATTTTGACACTTTTTTTCCTTAAAATCTGCATCTCTCTGATGGTGTGCCTTCAGAGAAAAAGAGCAAGGGACTGGGATATTCTTGAATTATCTTGTCAAAACACCGACAGGATAATTACCAAGAGATGATACAATTTGTCAACGGGAGAGTGGGTGTTTGTGCATTGTGAGAGTGTCAGTATGGCAGGTACATTGTGCAGGTGTCCCATCCTGCTTCTCTAATGTGAAAGGGTCTCCAAATGTGGTAGGGGAGCGAGGGCACTTCTGTGAAAGGCGCTGTAAGATCCAGTGTTGCTCTTGTCCTGGATTGCTCATTTTCTGGGCTCTAAAGGAGAGAGGCCTTCCCATTATAGCAACACCTCTCAGGTCTCCAGACCCATTGCAGTGAAGGAGGTCGTGTGGGACATCATGTGGGCTCTCTGGTCTTCTTGCATCTGGTCTCTCTACACTGCCAGTAATCCTTTTGTGGCCAGTTATCCTGGCTTGGTGGTTGTTTTGTACTGGCAAAGAGACATAAACCAAGCTGATTACAGAGGAGGACTAGACCTCCATCCTTATTCCAAAATCACAAAAATGTGTGGTCCACAGTCTGACCTGGGGCATTCCAACAGGGAGAAAAGGAGCTTCCTAGGTACTTCCTCAAGCTCTGGGGATAAATTGTTCTTGGCAGAGATAATTTAGATTTGCTTGAGGAGGCAGAGTTCTAGCAGTGACAGGAAAAATGTTCCAAGGTGTAATTTGTGCTAGGTACTCAGGCAGCTGTCTTTAGCCCATCAGTTGCCAGTTTCCCATTAGCACAAAGTAATAACAGAGAGGGCTGCCTTTGAAAAAGGGAGGGAAAATACAGAGTACTTACCCTGATTTCATTTGAAACTTTATTTTTACTAGTGGATAATACAAAGCAGAACTTGTGATTGTGCAAAAATTAGGAGTTTGTGGAGGTCAAATTTATGACTCAACAATAAAGTATTTTAAAGGAGGAATAGATAAGTGTTCTGCCTACATTAGGAACAATATTTTTAGAAACATGCCATCAGAGAATCATAGAATCATTAAGGTTGGAAAAGACCTCCAAGGTCATTGAGTCCAGCTTTTGACCAAACACCACCATGCCAACTAAACCATAGCACTGAGTGCCATGTCCAGTTATATCCTGCCTACTTCCAGGGATGGTGACTCTACAACTTCCCTGGGCAGTGAATTCCAATGCTTGACAACACCTGCAGTGAAGAAATTCTTCCTCATGTTCAGCCTGAATCTGCCCTAGTGCGGCTTGAGGCCATTTCCTCTTGTCCTGTTGCTGGTTGCTTGGGAGAAGAGGCCAACCTCCACCTGACTACACCCTCCTTTCAGAGGGTTAAACAGAATGATAAGGTCACCCATGAACCTTCTGTTCTCCAGGCTAAACACACCCAGCTCCTTCAGCCACTCCTCACAGGATATGCCCTCCAGACCTTTCTCCAGCTCTGTTGCTTTTCTCTGGACTCCAGCACCTCAATATCCTTCTTATAGTAAAGGCGCCCAGCACTGGACACAGAATTTGAGGTGTGGCAACACCAATGCTGAGTACAGGGGGACAATCACTGCCCTGGTCCTACTGGCCACACTAGTTCTGTTACAGGCCAGAATGTCATTGGCCTTCTTGGCCACCTGAGGACATTTTTTTGATGAACTTTTTGGAGGCAGGAGTAGCTCTGTTTTGTATTTCCACATAGTCCTGCACACTGGGTCACTACCCTGTCAGGAGCATCCAAATGCTACATGTGCAGATAACTTCCTTTCTCAGTTCTCCAATAACACTTATTGCTTTACCACCAGTTCTTTTGAAAGGAATAGTTTTTGTTTCTTTTGAAACAAATCCCTCAAATGCCTGAGCCTCCTCCTTCAATACTTACCATGGACTAAATACTACCTTTGGGTAAAAAGTACTTAACATTATAAGAGGGCTTTGCCAGGAAAGAGATTTTTGTACGAGAAAATTTGAGACAGGCTTAAGAATTCTTAAAACAATTCAACACTGCATGCTAAACTAGGGAAAGCCTCCAATGTAATGCAGAGATTCTTGAGTTGGCTTTAAGTACATTGCTTTGTGTAGAAGCATTCTAGCTGTGGCAATACAGAACTCTTTGCAAGAGAATTTGCTCTGCCAGAGAGACTGCCTCTTTTAAGGCTACAGCAACAACAGCAGAAAGATGCCTTCTTTTTTGCCGTAACAAATTTTTAAAAGAATATTGAAAAACTAACACAGGATGATCTCTTATACAAAAATAATTGAAAAAAGGCATCCTATTTAGTGGACAAGAATTAGGTTGTGAAAAGACTGCAGTGAAAGAGGATGAAATCATCCCAGATGATTTAGATTACCAGGAGCAGGTTTTCTGCTGGAATCCATGCTGCAGTGACTATCATCAGTGCCTGCCCAGGGCTCCTTGTCAAAGCCCAGCCAGTCTGTGCCATCTTTCCTGGGGACAGCCAGGTATGCCCAGTCCCTCAGCACAGCACCTGTGCTCACAGCAAATTCCCTGTGCAGGAAGACAGCTGTGAACCCTATCACGAGCTTTCTTTTAATAAATAAATTGATAAAAAGGTCTGTGCAAGAGAATTTGCAAAATCCTCTGAGGGATGCTGTGGCCCAGTCAGTCATAAGGACTGTGGCTAGTTTGCTTTGAAGTGTTTGTATCAAAGTAACGTAAACACTACGCTGCTTCTCTTTCATTTATTTTCTTTCACATGCTTCCAAATGTGCTAATTTTATGCAAAGATGTCTGTTAGCTGTAACAAATATTTATCCTCTGCTGGAACTGAGCTCTTTTGAGTACACTGCAGCCCTTGTAAGCAAGCGTTTGAGGAAGGCAGGTGCTCAGCTGCTCCATTCCTCTTTTCTTTTTTTCCAGTTGGCCACCTTACATTACTCTTCTCAAAAGAGCTGATCTTCCCAAGGTCTGAGTCTGTGTATGGAGTTGTAATTAATCAGCTTCAGTGGGAGCTGCATGTGTAGTATCTCAAAGTAGCTGAGAGCTCAGAAATGTGTTTCCAGTACTTCAAGCAGGTGATTTCTCTGAGCTAACTATTTATATTCCTGGCCAGCAAAATAAGCATGTCCTGAATTTCTGGGCAACTCATTCACAAAGTCATGCATTGTTTCTAAAAGGAAAAGAGCCTTAACACACTGCAGCAGGAGATAGAGGATAGTTTTCCCAAGCGTTTTTTGTCTTGTAAATTTTGACTACGCTTCACAGGAAAAAAAGATGTGCTTTCTTTGGACACTGTGTTTCTGGTTCCTTGAAATAGCTCAGTACATTCTGCTTCTGATCATGTTGCATCAATGATACTTCTTAATTCATGAGTGGAAAGAAAGGCTTGGAGAGACAGGTGATTGACTTACATCTGTTCTGAGAGCAGATTGTGATTTGTCTCATAATTTTTCTAACTCATCACTAGAAAAGATGTTTAATACATCTGCTGCTAAATCAAATAGTTATTACTTAATAGTAAAATGAGACTAGCACACTTCTCTTATGGTGTGATTTATGTCAGATTTTTAGACTCTTATATCACCCAAAGGCCCTGGTAAATCCCAAGACTTATCTTGTACTGCAGGTAAATATCCTTTAAAATTCCATCACAAAAGTTAATATGATTTGCTCGTCAAATTATGACACAAATTTGCTTTCCATATGTATTTCACTTTTATATGCCAGATTTATGCAATTATACATAACACCCCTTTAAGAAAGACTGAAATAGCTCTAGGACATTGTGACTTAGAGAACATGTAATGCAGTATGCAGTTATTTCACCTGTTGGCTCAGGAAATAGGCAAACTAATTCAATCAACTACAAGCCCCAGCTTGCTAAGCTGTTCCCTTGGACAATTCCTTCCCATGACTAGAGTTTTCCCCCGGATTTGCTCCTATAGACACATCTTTTTGCTGTCTTTTGAAGGAAGTGGCTGAACACTTAAGCAGGAGGTCTGTAGCACAGGATCTTGTGGAGCAGGGGCAAAAAGAGGAAAGGTTAGAGAACGCTCACAGGTTTTTAAGGTCATGTAGACATCAGCCTCCTAAATGTTTGAAGCCAAATGACTTTGCCTGGTCCATGTGCAGATCTGCCAGTTAAAACCACGAAGTGAGATAGTGATTGCGTTGTGATGGTATGTAGTCACAGAGTGGCTCTATGTGCCCTCCATGGCTTGGAAAGACAAGAATTGACCCTTCTGGAAAGTACATTCAGGTAAGAACTTTTCTTCTTCCTCATGCAGAGAGGGAAGCATTTGGTTCAGTCCAATAGCTCCAGTGAGCTGCTAGATCATACACTAAATAGCTTCCTGTCAGCTGGGACCTCTCCAGATTTCCAAGACTGCTCAGAAATCACTGAGAGAGCCTTTAGGATGACGTCAGCCAGCTCTTTGAAGATTCTTGGATGAATCCTATCAGGTCCTATAGATTTGCAGGGATCTCTCTGGGGCAGCAGATCCTGCACAGTTTCAGGGTCACCTGTTAGTTGATCATTCTCACAGTCATGAGCCTCCAGCTCAGGACACTGAGAGCCTCTTGGTCCATCATCCATGCTGAGGACAGAGGCAAAGAATGCATTAAACACCTCTGCCTTGTCTGTGTCCAGGCTTGTGAGGCAACCATCCTCACCCTGTAATGAGCTGATGTTATTTTTACACTGCCTGTTGCCATTAATATATTTGAAAAATCTCTATTATTTTCCCCTACAGCTCTGGCCAGTTTCAACTCCATTTGAACTTTGGCAATAAGCACAATTTTCAGTATAGTTATTTAGTAACACTAAAGTTGGCCTTCTTCATTAAAATGATCACACCAGTTCTACATTGTTTATTATCCAAGAAAAAGATGCTTTTATGAAGCAGTGAAACAGTACTTCATGCTGTAAAATACAGTTCATTAAAATGCATTCTCATTGAGTTTTCCACTGGTAGTATTTGCAAAGTAATTATTAAAGGAAACTGTAAAAGCTATATTTTTATTTATATAATATGAAACTGTTATTAATCATCTATATGTTTTGTTTTATACAAGGTTTATTCATTACACCTAACCTTATTAAAGAAATTATACTGGGATGGAGAAATTTATCACATTTCACTTTTCATCAACAAGAGCTGCCTATAGTCTAGTGACCTAAGCTTGTTTACACAAGTCACAGCTCAATGTTTAATGCAGTAATACAAACACAATATGTAGTTCCACAACTCCTTTTAAGCTCTGGCATAATTAGCTTCCATTAATTAGTTAATGAATTAGCTTTCATTAATACCTCACCTCTACAATTACAAAGGTCACCTTCAGATTCAGACAGAGGAGTTTCTCTTGGTAACTCTGAGAGATGGAAACTGTCCTCCTTAGTAGCTGTAGATGTTAATTCTGAAGTTTAAAAAATACTATTAAAATTTGAACAGTAGTATCAAATTACCTTTTACCTGTCACTTTCCAAGCAGTGAAGGTTCTCCTTACCATGATCACAGCTGTATCCATGATGCATTTAGGGCCATTCTGTTCCTTGTGGACTGTCACAGGTTGCAAATATCATGGCCAAAATCTGTGCTAGCCCTCTACAGTGTAATTGTTTCTAGGTTTTTTGACAATAAAATATCAGCATAGAGCCTAATGTGGCAAAAGTGAGAGGGAACAGGGTCTGGAGGTTGTGCTGCACAATTAGGTCTCACATGAAGTGTAAAGCTGCCCATTGGGATCACATGGAGACATGGCAGTCCTGGGTTTTCCAGATGGAATTTTTAGGCAGACACATGAGTTGACTTCTTTGCTACACATGCCTCCAGTTGCGTGGTAGGTATATAAACTCTGTAGGCTCACTCAGAATTCTCTTTTTGCTCAAGGAAGAGCTATGGTGTCACTCTCAGTATAGCCAGAGGTAAAATGTTCAACCAAAAAATTTTAGAATTTTTTAAAAAATCAATTTCTTTTAATGCCTGACCAATGCCTAATGTCATCGGCCATTTTGATGAAAAAACACTAGGATTTTTGTGGCTGTAAAGAGAGAGGGTGAGTGATGGACCTTCAAGAAGAAGAGGAGGCTCACATGTTTATAAATTTTTTTCTTTTAGAAATGAAATAACCATGGAAAAAGACCCGTTAAAATGGAAATGGGAGCTCTCTGTAAGGGCTCTTCATGCTGATCAGCAGCGACAAGATGTAGAAAAATACCAGTGACAGAAAGATTGCTTCATTTGCAAGTATAATTGTCTCCAAGAGAGGTGTTCTTACAGCCAAAGACATTACTCTCCTTGCCACTCATTACTGGTGGTTAGTGTAAGGGATGTCATGATCATGCAGGTAAATGAGGAAGCAGGTAACTAACCTACAGCACTTTGATGGTTGCCTATTGAACACTTGGCCTCCTGGGGAAGTAGCATAATACCCTGAGATGCCATATAAAACATTTATAGCCTCCCTTTTAAAAGGCTTCCAGAGGGGAAGGTTCAACTTTTCCATTTTGTTGCAGTGTTTTGCTGGAAGAAATACACTGTGAAGAAAGGGGCAAGCAGAGAAAGTTAGCAGTAATTATCATGCTTTAGGGCTTTTTGTTAGCAACTTCCTTGGTTGTTTCTACAAACTAAAATATTTCAAAGCAATAACATACATAGAAACAGTAATTCCCAATTAAAACAGGAATAGATGCTATGTTAAAAATGTTTTTCAAACTTCATCATATACAGCCATCTCTGAGCTTCAAACTGAGTACTGCAGACAGACAAAGCCTCATGTTTCAAGAGTAGAACCTACTGACATATTCTAACAAGCATTTAGAATATCTGATATACCTTGGTGGTGAGGAAAACATGAACAACATTTATTTGCCAGTAAACTCTGTACTTAGTTAAATAACATATATAGTGCATGATTTTCCTCACTTGGTATGATCTGATCTGTGACATGTGACAGGAGAGCCACTTTATTTAATTTTGTTAGGAAAAGTGAATCAAATCTAGTAACATGGTGTAAAAGTAAAAAAAAAACCTAATAGAAAATCAAATTGTTTACATTTACTTCCATGTCATATTCCAGCCTCCTGAGGAAAGAATTTTATAACCTGTCCAAGTTTATGCTGAATTTTACCATCTGAAGACATGTATTTAAAAAGAACAGTTTTGAAAGAGAAATCCCATTTTAATTGCATTTGAATCCACCCACAGAGATGCTGCATTTTATTGATTTGATTAGCTGAAGGCCATTCGTCATGTACTCAGAAATGCAAATTTTTGAGTCTCATCAGGCAATTTCACTTATGCAAGTCAAGTATGTAGAAACATACTTTGAATAGAGCAAAATCCAAAAAATCCTTTCCCTGCCTCCAGCCTGTGCTCATTCTTTCTAATAACTTATCATTACTCTGAGCCATGTTTGCACATCCTAGATCCTCAGGGAGAAGAAGGGTCACAACAAGGAGATGTTCTAAGTGCCACTTGTCTCCATTTCTTACCAGAAATCATTTTTAATGAGCACATTCACTCGTTTCAGGGCAATGCCCACCAAATCACATCCCTCTGAGCCAGAACACATGGGAGTCTTTAGCAAGGGTATGTGCCTCATGAGCAGAGCAAAAAGAGGCCTGCAAAAAGAGGACTGCAAAAAGACCCCATGATAAATTGCTAGCTGAAGTGAGTTGCATTTGAAACATGAGCTAGTGTGCTTCATTATTCTGCTTGCAGCATTTGTATGGGAAAGTTCAGTAAACTAGGCTATGAAAATTTATGACCAGTTTGAATGTGGACAAAAATAGTGAGTTCATGTGCTTCCTGATGCAGATGGTGATGGACAGTAAGAGCATATAGTACTTCCAAGTAGAGAAACCCACAGAGCTTTATTTAGTGTGACCTGTCACTGTGCCCCTACACATTTCTAACAAGGCAGCAGCACTGGCTGGTGCACTGCACAGTGAACTGCTTCAGCTTAAAAAATAGAGGGTATTTCTTATATGTATGAACATAAACTATGGTACTAGGTGCTGCAGGGAATTGAAGTTAGAAAAGAATTTAAGTTGGAAAAATTTAAGTTAGTTTTGTTGAGAAAACTCAGCAAAGATTTAGAAAGATTTAACTCTGCTCTCCCTATAACGCTGGCTGGAGGCCCACAGCTCCCCATCCACCCTGTACTTCTATGTCCTTTTATACCCAGAAACTCACCTTTAATTTCCTCCACAAGTTTGTAGAACCTAGCACAGGGTTGGTCCAGACCGCACGACAGTGGGAATCCTTGATCCCAGTCCAGGGGAGCCCTGCTGCCAGTGACGCAGTGAAGACAGACTGTTGCTGATGCAATGGCAGGAGATTTCCTGTACAATATTAGTCTCACTCTTTTGGGACCAGGCAGAGTCAATTAGCCCTTTAGCATGTGTTTTTCCATTTATATCCTCTAACTCTTCTATACTCATCACCAGAGTGAGGTGAGTCTGCTGCTGCAGCATAAAACACAAACATAATATTTCTCAGAAGAAATGAAAAAAAAAGGGATTTCATATTTCCTGAAAAGACACGTAAGTTTGACTATCACTATTTACAATTAGGCCAATGCAGCAGTCTTCAAAGTAAAGGATAAACCTCCCTTCCTGATGACATTGCTCATTTCCCCCAGTGACAGAAAGTTTTGAGGAAAGATTTGCTGTGGTGACTGAGCAGGACATGGTATAGGAAAGGTAGGTAGTGTTTACATTAGGTAGTGCTTCTGCCCCATCTCAGACTAAATAAACCTAGCAGAGATGCATACAAATATGTTTCTATCCTGCCCACGCTTCTAACTGAAGAAATGGACATTGGAGACCTTACGTCTCTTCTCCAGAGTCTCTGAACTCAGTCATTTTCAATAAAAAGTGTCATGGCAGTAGAGGAATTTGAGAGTACCTTAGGGCAGCCCTGGGCCTTGCTTACTGCACTATTTTTCTGTTAGGTGATGAGTTCCCTTCCACTGGTTATTTTGAATGTATTTTGGTATTAATACATTTTACATAAGATAAAGTATTATATTCCTCAAAAGAACCCATAAAAGTAGCAAAGCTAGTTTTGCTCGATGCTGGTGTGAGAGGAATCACAAACTCAGACTCATAATGAGAAATTTATTGCTACCTGGTAATTGTTCACTCTCTCCTCACTTAGACTGAGGACAATCTAGTTACTCTGTTCCTTTGGTTTTATGAACAGTGTATCAATTCAAAGACTAACTAAATAAAATATCAAAGCAAAGCTAAAGCAGCTGTAGGGCAAAAGTTACAATATAACTAATACAAGTATGAAAGAGTCATAGTTAAAAAAAAGAGAAAAATGCTGTTGCATTTTGTTGGAATTCAATATCATAGATTAAAAAAAAACTTGATCCTTCTAAATTTGAAGATATTATTGCATATGCAATAATTTTCTGCAACCTTTAAATCATTAATGTATTAAGTTTTAGGGGGGAGTTGTTAAAGGAGAGTAGACCTGAGACAGTTCTTTGGGTTGCTCTGGGAATTTGAGAGAGAGCTTCTGAACTCCTCCGGGAACTTAATGCTCTGTAATAAATGTAATTCCTGAATTATTAATCAAAAGAGCATATACTCTCATAAATTATAAGCAACAGCCAAGGAAGTGACCGGAAGACTATTTCCTAGGACACCAGGAGAGTGATGCTCAGAATTCCACTGTTTGAACGGAGATAGACATAGCTGCTCTGATTCAGTAGCCTTAGAACAATTTACTCAACTCCGAGTACTTTCTTACACTCAGACAGGCTGAATCCTCTATAGCCATGCTCAGAGATGGACAAAGGGTAGCAAACACCACCCTGTTTAGTTTTTTAGCCAAAAAGTGATGTTTGGAACAAGCAGCCCCCTCCACAGTGCTGAGAGGCATTGCACTGAGGCAAGGCACAGCTAACAGGCCATGCCAAGCAGGGCAGTGCTTCCCAGCAGGTTCCTGCAATGCTGCTGCAGATGGCTGGGGTGTGAGCCATCAGCCCAGCAAGGCAAGCTCCTGGGGGCCTTGCCAGAGCACCTGCAGGAAGGCAGCAAGGGCCAGGAACTGCTGCTTTGCCCAGATCTGCTGATGGGTAGGGTGTTATCCAAAGGGAAGCAACAGCTTCCGACTTTGATTCTGGTTATTCACTTACTTCTTCTCTCCTTTGAGCACTCTCCAGCTGTAACTGAGAAATCTCTATCAAGAAATTGCTACCTTGAGAGACGGAGGCCTGGCTGCCACATTAAAAAAAAAAAAAAAAAAAAACCAACCAACCAAAAAAAAAAAAAAAAAAAAAAAAAAAAAAAACCAAACAAAAAAAAAAACTGGATGTGGTGACTCTGTAGGTATTGAGAAATGCCTAAAATCATTACTGTGGTCCTGATAAACATTTCAGCGTTTTACTTGTTTTTCAAAGATAGGAATAGGAGAACTGGGGCTTATACTGATATGCAAAACAATTTGAAGAAATGTGGAATAATAGAAACCAGATCAGTCTCCAGAAGGTAGGAAGGTAGAGATTTTTACTTGACTGTGATTGTGCAGAGGGATAAGTGTTGCTTCTGACATCTAAAGAAACAGAGCAGAGAGATCAGAAAGACATGCCAAATTACAGCACCCTTATGAGGAGCTGCACACATTGTTAGAGATGTGCATTACTAATCTCTTACAGGAAAGAAGTGACCAAAGGCAGCAAACCTTGATTATGCTCTCTAGAAAATAATTGCCTATAATACTAGAAGAAATGCATCACAGGAAGGAATGGTGAAGAGCTGTTTAGTTAGTTGCCTGATCAATTATTTTAATAATAAACAACCTTAGGTAGATTATTCTGAAAATCCAGCACAAGTGCCTAGAAATTTCCCAATTGTCAGTCAAAAAATGAAAAGGCAATTTCTACTCTGTTTCTATCACTCTTTTTGAAATTATTTTGCCTGCCTCTCTATGCAGACAGAGAAGGGAGGTGAGATCTAACATTTCTTCAACTACTTGTATTGCCTTTGTTATTCTCTGGCTATTCTATACTTCCCATCATACCAACAGGGTTGGACACCTTCAGAGGACAGATCTGAGCATCTGAACTATTTCTCTCTGTGGCTACATGTCCACTGCTGAAGATTTTTGTCCCAGAGAGCAGTGCTTGTTCTCAGGCCAGACCAGAGTACAGGGTGGGTGGTATCCGGAATGTTTGGGACTGACTGCTGCTAGAACAGTGACCACACTGCTCTGCCCATCTCACCAAGTCTTCCTTGGGTGCCCCGCTAGCACTGAGTCCTAACAGCTGCTTTTCAATGGAAAACACCTGAAATATGGCAACACCAAGTCCTGTGATCACTGGTCCAAGCATAAGCAATAGGTTCAACTCCTGACTTTCTGTTTATTAATCAGGGAAGCAGACAGATGGAGTGACCAGCAATTGCTCTCTGTATATAATGCAGTAGCAGGAGAAGAGCTGAGGAGGAAGCAGCTGCTGCCCATTTCTCAGTCCCCTGTTTTGAAACAGCACCACAGTACTCAGATTTTTTAATACAGCCTTACTGCAAACATGCA
>WBNO01007834.1:2217-50902 GCA_013400575.1 Peucedramus taeniatus
ATGCTCTGAATTTACATGTTTGTAAGATTACACTTCAGCTCAGTAACCCTGTCAGAGACATTTAATCTGTGGGTGACTTGGAGTTGATGCTTTGTTTTTTGTGATGAAACTGTAGGATTTGGGGCCACAGATCAAATACCATTTCTCTTCCTCCAAGCCTCCTTAGTAGCTAAAACTTCCCTGGGAAAGTACTGTCTCTGTGTGGTCAGCAGAGCAGGGTGAGCTCCTTCAGGACTTCTGATCAACGTCAGAGGGAACTTTCTATGGAATGCACACATTTTATCTGTAGACTGACTTGTATCATCTGAAGCAACATAACTTTTAGCAATGAAATGAGCCATAATTCTATGCCCTTCTAATTTCTTCAGTTAAATGCTTGTCATCCTCTCCAGCTTTGCTGTGATTGTTTTGTAAGGACATATGCTAAGGACATTCTCTACTGAATGGAACCTAATAGAGCATTGAAATATTGATGAGTAAAAGGTTAATTTTTAATTCCCCATCAGTCTGAACTGCTAGAAATTCAGTGTGCTTCTGTCCAAGAGACTTGCTGACATTATATGGTTTAATGCATCTGCAAGTTAAATGTGCATGGAGCTACAGGATTTTATTTTGCCAAAGACCAAGGTGCTTTGTGCAATAGAAGAAAATCATGGAATCATTTCAGTTGGAAAAGACTTCTATAATTATCAAGTTAACCATTAACCTAAAACTATCTGATTCACCACAAAGCCATGTCCCTTAATGCCACATCTACCCATCTTTTAAACACCTCCAGTGATGGTGACACTGCTACTTCCTGGGATAGCCAGTTCCAATGCTTGCAATCCCTTCAGTGAAGAAGTTCTTCCCAATACTGCATCTAAACCTTCCCTGGCATAGTTTGGGGCCATTTCTCCTTTTCCTTTAATTTGTTACTGGGAGGAAGAAGTTGACCCCCACCTGGCTGCACCCTCCTTTCAGAGAGTTGTAGAGAGCAATGAAGTCCCCCCTGAGCCTTGTCTTCTCCAAGCTAAATCACTCCACTACCTCAGCCACTTCTAACAAGACCTGTGCTCCACACCCTTCACTTCGTTGCCCTTCTCTGGACATGCTCCAGGTCCTCAAAGTCTTTCTTACCATATGCTACTAGTCATAGTTGTGTCCATATCCCAAATTCTACTCTTGCATACCCTTTGATGGTCGTCACATAATGCTGCACCCATTGAGCTAAACCAGCCATAAGGTCTTCAAAAGCTCCTGCCAGAGATCATATATTAATATATTATTATTGAGCACATCTGAAGAATAATATAATGTAGGCACAGATGCAAAACGTACATAGTTGCACATTCCTTCTTGTGCTGGATCAATGGCTTCCAGTCTTGAATACTTGCATTTCTGGTAGTGTCTTGGGAGACCTGAGCCAGCTAGAGTGATGGCTGTCTCACTTCTATCCTCATTTGTGTTTTGGTTGTTTGATAGTTTTGCCTGATTAAAATGCATTAATTTTTATTATGTTTGTATTTTGAAATACATGAAGATTGTCACAAATCCTGATTTTTATTAGTGAGATAAAACTTAAGAAAATATAATGGAAAAGAAATGCTGATACCTGCTTTTCCTGGTCAAGTGTTGTCTTATTGAAGTGGATGAAACACAGCTAACATATTGGAGCCTCTTCATGCTCCAAGGTAAAGTAACAGTACAAGAAAAAAGGGCAAAGAACTTCAGAAGGTAAGGAAATGTTTCTTATTACCCCAGGAAAATATATTATTCAGTGACCTCCCCTGTGCCTGGCTGAGCCAAAATCCATCAGAGTCAGTGCTCGGGTTGCATTTCTGTTTGAGAGAGCTTTGATTGCATTTGCATGAACCACAGACTCTCAATAGATTTGGCCACAAGGAGAAGCTGCTAAGGATAGGTCACCAAAATATCTGCTTCACTGGTGGCTGTCCAAAAGATCGGTTCCATTTGTGCATTTGCCATCAAAGCATTTATGTGAGGCCATCTCTGGCATTATAAGTTTAGCTTATAAACCTTCACTGCCAGAAGAGACAAACTTGGACTGTTTCGCTCTTGCCTCCTTAATGTTTTTTTTGTGGTTTTTTTTTTTCCCTGCAAAACTGGGGAGATGATTGCTGGTATATGCACAGTAATAAAGCTTGTCAGACACAGACAGTCAGAATTCTTCTGAATTCACATTTAATTTATTCACAGCACAGCACGCAGCAGAGCTGATGGCAAGTTAATGTGCTGCACTTTAATGAGATAACTGTTTCCCTCCCAGGTTTTGAGGTTTATGCTAGTTTTATTTGTCAACCTGGCCTAAGCCATACGGAATCACAGCTCTATACTAAAATATTTTATTTGCTTAGCTGATGCTTTTGCCAGAGGAGAAAATGGTGAAGTAATTAAATAGCACTACTTTTATTTTAGAACAGGAATGGGTTTTTGTTTTTTGGTTTGGTTTTTTTTTTTTTTTTTTTTTTTTTTTTTTTTTTTTTTTTTTTTTTTTTTTTTTTTTTTTTTGAGTTTACAGTATGTCCTTGTCAGAGTTCTGGCTCACAAATACTACCTAGATAAAAATATTCTATTCAAAATTTTCCAGTTTTGATGGAATTAAATTTCCATCTATCTTTGAATTGATGCCCTCCTTTCTTTTCCTTCAGAGGTTTACATTTCTGGGGAGGAGGTGCAGGGTGGAAAGTGTATCTGTAGTATCAAATGCAAATGCAGAAACTTCAGTGTGACAGAGAGCTGCAAAGTCTCCCATTAAACAACAGATGATATGGCTCCACTCAGGTTTTGAAATGTAGTTCATGCCAATTGGCTTCTTGTGTTGCAACTTAGTCTTTTAGTAATGGCAGATCCTCCTTGTTGGCTAATTATTGCATCTGTAATGAAAAGATGAATGCAAGTCAAGAAAAATGAGGTTATGATGTATCATTAATGAAACAATTTCTGTGGCACGGAGGGAACACGCAGGGGTTGGGAGGCACCTGGGTGCATCCCCCTGGAGGTTGCTGTGGGATGCCAGTCCCTGGCAGGGGGGATGGAGAAGGGCACAGAGTGTGGACACAGTGTCCTGCAGCAGTCCCGCAGTCTGAACTGTGTCTGTCAGTGTCCTCTGACACGCTTGCATTAATTTATCTAAAGCCACTTAAAATGTCATTTTAAGTCTTGCTTGTACTCCTGCCTCTCTTTGGTGGGCTTGGAGTCCAACAATGTATGTTATTGGATGTGATGATCTTGAAAGTCTTTTCCAATGTAAATAATTCTGTGATTCTATATAGGAACATTATTTCTGTACACAAAAGAGTGCTTGGAAAAGGGGCTTTGAGACAGAGCTAGCATCTTCTGGGTGTATTAACCTTTAATGTCTAAAACCTGTCAAAGTGAAGGTCAGATTGACCTTTCAATTCACCATTGTACCTTTGCATTATGTTTTCTGCAAAGCTAAAGCTACCTTTTGAAGGAGGAATGCAGCCAGATTGAGAAATTGTATAGTTATCTATCCATTTTGTGCACCCTTTGTGATACAGACTATTGTCTGTTTGGCTACAAATGCATAAATAAATAATTAATGGGAAAGGACTGATAGATTTATGGAAAAATGCTGTTACAGGCTTCACTTAAAATGTACCTGATGCTGGTTATAATTTCCTCTTGTTTCTTTGCTGGTAAGAGAAGGCTGAGAGAATTGAGAGGGATGGGGAGGGAGTGTATGGGAGTGGATATGCCACTGAGCGTAACCAGTTTTGGGAAGAAGGAAAATCAAATTTTGTCCAGCCCTTTGCTGAGACAGTTCAGAAAAATACATGCAAGGTCTATATTTGGAAATACCAAACTGTGTTTGGCATTCGAGTCAGGTAATATAATCCATAGAAATCACAAGATTGAGCCGACCTTCTGTGTGTTTCTTCAAGCAAATTGAGAAAATGTTAATTTCCAGTGCTGTGCAGGTGGGAAGATGCACACAGACGAAATATCAGCACATTTGCCAATGTGTAATGCTTTTTATTTATAGATGCATTTCTTTTCTCTTGGACCATGAGCTGCCTGTTAGGCTGTGTCTCCCCTCAGATGTTGAAGCAAAATAAAGCAAAAAGTCAGGCATGTTAGCAGGGAGGGCTGGTGGAGGTGACTGAGGGAGAGGGGCTCTGCCTCCCAAAAAGTGCCACCGCTGTATCCTGACAGTTCACACATCTTCTGTTATTTCTTTCTCATCTGAAGAATGGAGCCTTTGATATCAGATCAGTCTTAGTTCAGAGGTTATGTGCTTGGCAGAGGGAAAATGTAAACTTCTAGCACAGACTGCTGGGTATTGTTACCTGTATTAAGAGCTGGCAGTTGAGTTTATTGACCAGGCATTAAAGGGATTAGCTTAATGAAGAACTTACAGTTAAGAAAAAATGTTTAAGAGGTTTGGGGTTTTATTAGTCTCCTTCTATTGAAGAAATTTTTTAGGGATTTAACTTCTTAGTTTGTGTCCAAGGGTGTTGATTCTGACATTGTTACTTCTTGATGCATTTGTAGGGCTTTCAGGCTAATTTATTGCTGGCAATAGCATGTTTTCATCTTAATGAGATTTTTTTCCCCTTGTTTGGTCTGTTACCAGCTTATTTTGGCAGTGCAATAGGATTTGCTATGTAGTGCTTGGTTTTGTTGCATGAATGTTTTAGTGTTTGGGAGCACTTTTCTTGTTTCTGTAATTTCCTGCAGAGTTGAGTTCGCCGAGTGAAACAGACGATTTCTCAGTGTTTGAAGTTCTCTACTTAGTTGTATATAGTAGTTAAAATGAGTAATACTTAGAGGTTTAGGGATATAGGTCTTCTGGGTATGGTATGTAAATTCAAGAACTAAGTGGTAATGTGACGTCATTTTTCTTCATTTTGGGCAATCTCCATTCAGTCACCAAATTCAGTATCTTCCTATATTGCAGTAGTTTCCTTCTGACTGTGATGGTCCCCAGCACATAGGAAAGGTAATAACTTTTGATGACCAGCAGCTATAATTGGAAAAAAATGGATAAACTTTAGATATATAAAGCTTTCTCCAGACCTGAAATGGAAGCAGCAGACTTCAAGCTATATACAAAAATACAACCTGACACTAATACTAGTGCCATCTAAGAATATACACAGTCTGAATAGCTCTGTCTGTGAAACCTGAAAGTGTTGCAGTCTGGATATTGACTGTATTCCAGCCTGGGTTATGCTGACTGTGTTCTAAAAAATGCTTTCCCTCAGTACACCAAGGAATGACTGTCTGGGCACTGTTCTTGTGTCATGGTGGGAGAAATACCAAATTGGCTTGTGTAATTTTAGTTTGTCAAACAGAAAGTGTTATGGGGGGCATGCTGTTTCTCCTAACAGGATTTCTGTCTCTCTTGTAGCTTACAGAGAGCACTTAGGGGTTGTGGTGGATTTCTCTGGGCAGTGTGAAGCCATGTACATTCGTCCCAACACCGTTCATGTACAGCAAACATGCAGAAGAAGGGTATGTTTCCCTACAGGTGTTTGTAGGACCTGTAGCAGCAACTCTGGTCTTGTAGGCTCTCCCTCCTTTTGTCCTTGTGCATACCTCCCTGCCCAGAACACCAAATACAAGGTGCTCACACCAGGTTTCTGAGTCCAGCTTGCCTCTGCTCTTCTGATGAGTCCTGGTAGCTGTGGAGAATTGGTTCTTGCCTGCATCCCTTTAGTAAGGGCCTCTACTCTTGAACCTGAGTCAGCATTTCCCACAAAACACCATAATCTTTTATCATTTATACTTCTGTGTATTTCTGCGGTGGAGAAACACTGTTTCAGACTGAGAGCCTTATCCCAGTCTATCATGCTTTAACCCCAGCCAGCCACTAAGTACCACACAGCTGCTCGCTCATTGCCTCACTAGCAGAATCTGGGAGAGAATTGAAAGAGTAAAAGCTAGAAAATGCAGAGATAAATACAGTTTTTCAGAGAAAGGAAAACCCACATATACAACACAAAGAATTCATCCATCACTTCCCATGGACAGTCAGGTGTTCAGCCAAGTCCAGGAAAGCAGGGCTCTATCATATGGACTGTTTACTTGGGAAGACAAATGCCATCACTCCAAATATCCCCCCCACTTTCTTCTTTCCCCCATCTTATGTCCTAAGCATGATGTCACATGGTCTGGAATATCCCTTTGGTCAGCTGGGGTCACCTGTGTCTCCCCCCCAGCCTCCCATGCTGAGTCCTTTCTAGTGTGGCACTACAAAAAACAGAAAAGCAGAAAAGCCCTGGGGTCTGCATAAGCCCTGCCCAGCAATAACAGAAGCATCCATCTATTATGTCTCTGTGGAAGTTTCTCCAGTTCCTATGTAGAGCAAAGCAGACATACTTCTTGTTCAACACTTCTTCAAGCTTCCCTGTACAGGTGTAACTGCTATAATTGGACCTCAGTGAGACAGAAAAGAGGTAAGATTTTCTATTCATTACCTGCCACAGAGGGGTTTTCAGGGTTACAGTTTTAGACTTTAAACTTCTACATTCAATGCAGATGGATTTAAAATCTTTGAAAGTACAATTTAGAGCCTTTCAGGACCCTAATTTGCCCATTAGTAACAAAGGGATAATATTTCCCTCCCCTTAAAGACTTATTCATTAGTAGCAGAGATATGTATGCTGGGATACATCTCACCTAATTTTAGCTGACTGAAGTGAGCTGTCTTTTCCTCATTTGAAGAGGGAGAAGAAGGTTCACCTTTGCTAATGAAATATCCTAACTTACATTAGTCACAGATATGTGAACAAGGTAAATAGACACCAGAGGTCTTTCTCTTTCACCTCAGAAAGAAATTTAGATAACCAGTATCAGTTTAGACAAGATGCTTATTTTTTTAAAGTGGTTGCAACTTGATGAAATAGTTGGTGTGATAAGCATGGGCCAGCTAAGTGAATGTACTACTTTGTGATGAAATTAAATACCCAATGAATTGCTGCTCCTGCACACAGAACTTCTTCAGCTGAGGGCAGTTTTAGTGCTATATTTTTTTAGTGATTTCCGAGTTCCTAATTTTTAATGTTGAGGATTCAAATCCATCCTAAAAGTCTCTAGGTCTAAATACCACCGTACAATTGCAGGGGCAAAGTCATAAAAGCATATCTTTCCTTTGGCTTGGTTTCAAACAGGGTGACATAATTTTTATCAAACTGCCTCTATTAATGCTTTAATTCAGCAGAGATTGCTAAGTAAGGTTCCTTTTCTAGCCAAAATGTCAATCAGAACTGTATGCTCCACAGAGTACTGTACAAATTAACATTTAAACATCGCTAGTGTAGTAATTATTTTGAGCATCTTTTTTATGACACTCAGAAGAAAAGGGATGACTTTTTGGTGAGTTTCCAGACTCTAATTTTCTCCCTATATAAGTGTGCTCTACTGACATGTCTTTCCCCTCTGGCTGTGCAGTGTTTCTCTGCTGCTGATATCCAGCTGGGAGCTCCCTGTCTTAGTTATTGAGCTGCCACAATAGAGGCAGGAAGGATCCAAACAGCCTTTGTGTATGTGGTTTGAATGTTCAGGGGATTTGATGAATAGACAAACATATGATCTGAATGCTAGGGAGATGATTTGATGGCAAACAAAAGGTCACATACCAGCAAAACTGTTAAATGGTGCCATGAGGGTGGGAACTGCTGTTCTGCTCGCTGTTCCTTTTCCTCCTACACTGAGGGCCAGATTCTGCCTCCATTGCAGCTGCTCTTGCTGCACAGGATGGGGGAGCCTTTTGGGTGATGTGCCTGTGTGCAGCCACTAAAAGGAGCATGCAGCAGGGGTGGATTTCAGCACAGATTGCCTCCTATTCCTCCTTATGGGCTGTTGATGTGCAGCATCATATACAAACCCATGTCTAGCACCTACATTCACACTTGGCTTGTCATCCTTGAATATGTCATTAACTGTCCAGAGCATAGCACCCTTTTGTGCCTCTCTTCTGCTTGGTTGGTGAAAATCAGTCAGTGCCATGAAATCTGGCTCTTTGTATACAAATAATTGAACTGTCTTGTTTCTGGAGTTCTTCAAAGGGTGCTGACTTGTGAAAGAAAGAAACAATTAGTGTTTAATGTAGATTTGTACCTTGTCACAGATGGGTATGGAAGATGGAAAAAGGCAAAAGGTGGAATGTATCTTCTGCTTTTCTGGGTAGCTAAGCGCATGGAGCAAGAAGTTCCTGTGCTTCAAGTGCACTTCAGCAAATATAGAAGGCATTGTATTGCCAGTCTCTTCTCAGACAATAGAGTTTGCAATTTGAAAGCCTTTCTTCTCAAGATTTTGTGCTGATTATTCCTTTGGCTTGCACTTACCTGCACCATGTTTGCTTTTTGTTATTAGTGCTTCAGGGAGATTACATTTCACCTAGCAGATCCAGCAAATGAATAAAACTCTGCACTTGAAAAGTGAGCTCAGATAAAACTGCCTGGAATAATGCTTGGAAATCAGCTGTGGATGTTGAAGAACTGTATGAGACCTGAACTTCAGTAACAGCAACAGCTATGTCACTAATATAAAGGGCTGAAATATTTAATTTCAATTTTCAAATTGTTTCCTCAATAGGTGTATTACTGCATGTATAAGCCAACAGGCTTAAAACCATCTCATTTGAAAGAACCTAGATGTCATTGACTCAGCAACAGACAGAATCCCACAAGTCAGGGTCTCAAAGGTCCTTGGGAACAGAAAGATAGAATGATACACCCAAGAGTTTTTTTGAAAAGAACTGATGATTCGTTTCTGTGTCCTCTTGAAATGTATTTGAGAAAAGTACTAGTCCCTGTAGCAAAGGAGCGATTTTTTTCCTTTTTTCTTGATTGTTTCAAATGAACTAAGATTTTAATGGTTTTAGCTAGTAGTTTGTACATGATTTTCAGAAAACCAGAGTACTTAAGTGGAAGACAGGTATGTCATAATTAATGTTGGGAAAAAATGCCTTTTTTTGCATTAGTGAATTCTGTAAGAATAAGGTGACCGCATGCTGATAAAGATGCACAACTGCTTCATAAAAAATGTGTCACAATTTTTCTAGACAGTGATTATTATTTCTGTGAATTAGAGCTAATTAAAGCATGGCAGTAACCTAATGTAAAAAATGGCTGATTCCCAGTTGTAGGAAAGATTTTGGAGCTTCCTACAAATTTTAATTTTGCTGAATATATTTAGATCCAAAAACACACACTCTGATAAGAGGCATGTATTTTTTGTTTATATGTCAGTAATATTGTTAATAACAGAAGATTTACAGACTATGTGCTTTCATAGGTGGGAAACAATTTGCCATGCTATTATTTTTATACTTCTTTTTAAAAACACTGCACATTTTAACCCTATGCAGGGTTTACTGTCCTGAGAACAACACAAAACTGAACTTCTACAAGAAGGCCTCCTGTCTTGTATGTGGGATCTGTCTGATAGCTCATGATGCTTCCAGGGTAGAAGGGGTGGACAGTGTCCTTGCAACACCATCTGGAGCACCCTATGTCTGCAAGGGCAGAGTACAGGCTCTGCAGCTTCTGTGGTGGCTGGTTTTAGCTGGATGAACTGGCAGCAGTGCTGAGGGCTCCTGCCTGCCCGTGGTGTGCAGGTTTGCAGGCTGAAGGGTGGCAGTGCAGCCCCACTGTTGTGGGTAACGCAGATATTCTCATGGTCCGTGAGTGGCATTAATGAGAATGTTGTGAAGACATCAACTATTTGCACCAAACACTGCCCCACCTGAAAATCCAGCAATACCTAGTTCCTATGAGGCACTTCTTACTAGGACATTACTGTAATGGGGGAAAGTGTATTATTAGCTCAGTATTGCAGAAGTGACTATTGAGCAATTAAGAGATTTCCACCAAACCTATGTCTTAAATTTGTCTTTCACACCTCACTCTGGCTCACAGCTGTGGGTTGGAGGAATGAAAGGTCCTGGGAACTTTGGTTTTACATGCCCCACAGCTTCAGTGATGTCCCAGCAGGAGAGCAGTTCTATATCCAAGAGAGAGGTTAAAGTTGTGGAAAAGATTTTTACAGTTACATGTGAAGATCTGGGTCTCTTGCCAGTTGGTCCTCTTTAAGGTAACTGCAATTCACTTGCTGTATTGTTATTTTACCTAGTAGAGTTTATCCTAAAATGAGTAACCAGGACTTTATTTTTCAAAATATCTCAGTTACTCAAATTTTTTTCAAATTGCTGAATTAATGTATATTTCTGGAGGAAGGTAGAGAGATATAACTGGAGGAAAGGTCGAGAAATTTTTTAAAAAGCCACTGATCATGGTGCAGCTTCAACAGTCTCCTTGAAAAACAGCACCAGCAGCATTGTGGAACAGCTGTCATTGTGTTTGCCTATGAGGTGCAACTGTCCAACAGAGATGCTGTCTGCCACTGTCATTTTATTGAAGAATTACTTAATGATTTAAAGAAAAAGGTCTCCTTCCATGCAGACCACTCACATTCTCATGCAACTGGGACAGAAATTAGCAAGTCCTTGCAAGTACTTTGAAAATATTCAGGATGACATAGAGCTAAAAAGTGGAGAGAAAGAGGATGTTAAGGCAGTTTGATCTGTAATATTCCTGACCAAGTAATAAAGGCAATCTCTATCCAGAAGAAAAGGATGACACATAGGTTGTTTGAGAATTCAAAGGAAGCATGGAAGAATATGTGCTGGCATCATCAGTGCACTGTAAATGTCAGCTTTACTAACACCCTCAGCTTTACCAGTATCACCAGCTGTGGAATTACTGCAGATAACAATATTTTGACTTCTAAGCTATGTGTCACACTGAAGACAAGACACTGTCAGTCTAGGTGGACTGCAGTCATTGCCATTATGTCCAGAGAAGACATGGCTTCTTTTCTGAGCCTATGCAGACTGAAAACATTCAATTTTCAGTCTTGAAATGTCCTTATAATGCATTTACTAATTTTAAGTTTTACTTAATTAAAGTTAGCTTTTGAACCCTTGAAAACAGCTGAAATTAGTTAGAGGATGACAATAGTATACAATTACGTGTTAGAAAAATACTATGAAATGGTGGTATTTTACTTAGTATGAAACAGCGAAACTGATAATTGCTTTTGAAGACACAAGCACATCCAGTGTAAATTAGTTGTATCCTAAATCTGGAAAAAGGACAGATCATCTGTCTGTTTTTTCAGTTAATCAATAGTACCACCTGTGCTTTTTCATTGACTTCTTAATGCTAAAGTCTAACACTAACAGCCAGATCTGCAGCAGTCTAAACTGGCCTAATGGGTCATTAGAGCTATACTGATAAATGCCAACTGGGGATCTGGTGTGGACTGTAGGCTGGAAACTTAGGAAATGAAATAATATCAATACTGTTTTATAACTGGTTTCATTCATTTCTTGTAGCCCTCTGTATTGTGTAGTGGCTTTTTTGATTGCTGTGTTGAATCGAGCAGGGATAATGTTAGCAGCAAATAATGCAAGAAGAGCTGATTGAAATTGGATTGCTAGGTGTTACAAGGTGTTTGACAGGAGTCTAGGTTGATTGATCAGGCAGACCTTTAAATTGCCTCTTTAGTGATGTTAGAAGACATGTGTAGAAGACAGGTATTGACAGTTCAAGTTCTGTCTATTCTGTGTGTCTTTACTTGTCTCCATTTTGTTTGCAAAATGAAATTGGAAGTGTTTTTATATTACATGGCTGGTGAGGATGAGGTGATGAGGCAGATAGATGCATTTTGCAATCCTAGCTAAGACTCTTCCAAGAGTGGCACTTTGGTGTATCACAGTGTGGTGGTTTGTTTTGGTGGTTTGTTTGTTTTTTATTTCATCTACAGGCTAAAATAACATGCTATTTTAACAGGTGTGTCCTGTTTCCTGTTTGTTGATTGAGACTGGTGTTTTCCTGTTCTTTTTGATATATTTTCATGGCTAAAAAAAAACACCTCACCTTTGCTTATATTTTCATTTAGCAACAACCAAATAAATAGTTTTATTGAAAGGTGTTCTCTGGGTTCTTCTTTTCCAACTAGGTGCATCTCTCTGCTGCTTCCCTTTATAAAGCCTCTTGGCTCATTGTCTTCCAGTTTTGGTGCCATCTCACAGCAGGAAGCTGTTTCTCTGGCATTGATCCTGTGTTTTACAGGTGTTGTAGTTGCTTTTCTTTCTTCAGTGTGTAGCAAGTCACATTTTTACCTTCTGCACTGCTCCTAGAAAGGATAGTGACTAAAAATGACTGGAGAACTTTGTGAGAATCTGAGCAGCAAAGCACTGTGCAAGATGGGACTGAAAGGCGTGAGGGCAGCACTGTCTGAGGGGGACAGGCTCTGACACCTGCCACGGGCTCTGGGTGCCAGCGAGCTCAGAATGTGTCATTGCCTGATGGCTCGTGAGGCCTTGCAGCTGACAAATTGGGAAAGCCATGACTTGAAGGCTCAGGTACAAAAAATCTTTGGAAGAGACTGTTTTCCTTGTTATACAGTTGGATGTAAAAGCCAAATACTGATTATGTGGAGGAGACAGTGAGGCCTCCTACAAAGATTTTTTCTGTAGTTACTTTCTGAGGCAGGCAAGCAGTGGTGTATGTAACAGAGCAGAAGCTGTGCTGTTATTTGCAGCCCTCTGGGCTTGAGAAGGCCAGTGACACCCTGGTGTGGTAACTTGGCAGAGGGGTTATATTTATGGCCAGCTGAATGAGCCCATGTGCTTCCTTGTGGTGATACTGCTCCACTTGCCCATTCCTTTGCACACACTTTTGAGTTACAGCAAAGTAAACTGACTGTGTGGGAACCCCTGGGCTGGAGGGGTGCTCCATTTGAGCACGTGTAGCTGGTCAATTCCTAAAGTTTGGGCTTCAAGTGCTTAAGGATGTTTTTCTAGAGTTTGGCAGGAAAAAAGTGCTTTGGCAGAAAGGACTTAGTGTTTTCCATCTGTATCTCAGGGTCCTAGGGAAATTGCTTCAGTATTTTCCTCTAGGGTACTTGAAGTTGAACATTTCAATGTCTTTGCTTATAGTTGAGGAGACCTTGGATGAGAGACTTCTTTTAGCACCTGGTCTCGGAGAATGAGTCTTGCATTCAACAGATTGGCTTAGGGAGTTATTTTGTAGCTCTTTGTCAAATCTGCTGAGCAGTGCACAAAAGCAGAACAATGTCTAATGTGAACTTTGAGGCAACCAAATGATAAGGAAGGGTGCCTAGCAAGGGCAGTGGTCAAAATAAAAAACACCTGACAAGCTTCTGTCTTAACTCTTCTTACTTTGCAGTATTTTACATCCTTTTATTAGCTCTCAGGCTTGGTGTGGCCAGTCAGCTAAGTCTTTATGCACAGCTTTTAAAAATTGTATTTTAAGAGTGTTTCTTTGTGAAAGCCTTTGCTAACCGACTCAGAAAAGCATATAATATTTCTCCCATCCCAGGGGATAATATTTTGCAGCTT
This sequence comes from Peucedramus taeniatus, assembly GCA_013400575.1. NCBI lineage: Eukaryota > Metazoa > Chordata > Aves > Passeriformes > Fringillidae > Peucedramus > Peucedramus taeniatus. The sequence continues at coordinate 15,617 of WBNO01007834.1, forward strand.
TTCCCCCACAAGCATCAGGTGAACTGCTCAGATTTGCCTCAGTTTTTCAAACTCAGTGACTGAGAAAAAGAAAAGAAAGGTAGCCTGGATTTCTTGTGTGGTAATAGAAAACTTTATCCATATAGTATTTAGGTCATCCCATTCTAGAGTTCTGGTAAACTGACTGCCATTGCACAGGGCAGGAAGAGTCCTTTTTCTCTGCATTGCAGAGGTTCTTGCATCACAGTTTGATATTTGTAAAACTGAAAAATCTTGCCTTTTAGATTTCTTGTGGTGATCCATCTCAGACGGCAGTCCTTGTCTTGTAGGGATCTTAAAATTAACAGGAAACCTGATTGAAGTGATCATTCTTCCTACTGGCTTTGCAATATGGTTTCATTTTATCCAGACACGCCTCTTGTTGTCCTTTTCTTGGCCTTAAAATTATGGGTAAAGGTGCAGAAACTACATATGCTTTGCAAGTAGTTTCTGTCAGCTACAAGATCACTAGAACTCTTTAGAAGGGATGCTCAGATTAAGTGAAAAATACTGCACCTTTTTCATTTTGTTGGGTTTTCAAAATTACTGTTACTGATTTTTAAAGAGAAAGGAGATCTTAGTGAAATAAGAAACATACATAGGTTAGTAGATGTGTCAATGCAGTTGTGAGTTAGGAAAAGGCTGCACAGTGTGTGGCAAAGAAAAAAAATCAAAGAGGGCATAGGCAAGAGGTGAGGGAAAGGCAAAATAAGTATCCGAAACCTTCTGCGTTGCCAAAAAGATACAATACACCTATTGCAAGAGAGACATCAGTGTAATCAGAGGCAATTATTTTAAAGGAAATTTCTCATGTTTCAGAGTATTAAAGAATGTTTTTCATGAAAGTAAATAAAATAAAAGCTCAAGAAGCAGAAGTTGTCAGATTTGATACTATTTTAGAGTGTGAACATTGAATTCTCTGTGCTCTTTGTGTGCATGGAGAGGAAGAAATATGAGCACTCTCTTTTTTAGGAGCCTTCTCCGGTGCATGCTGTCCTTCAATGCTTTTCTGTCAATGATAGCATTTGGATTATGAACCAGAATTATGGTTGGAAGGTGCTCCCTGTTGGGAGATGCCATTTCGCAGGCTCAGCAAAGCTGCCTGGGATCATCACAGCCTCTCACTAGTCCCAAAGCTATTGGCTCACAATTCTGGTACTTCTGATTGCCCCAGGAGATATGACTAGGATGCTGATGACATACTCAGACAGACTGAGCTGGTGCTGGAACAAAATACGCCCCGAACTATTCCTGGCATGTTAATTTTATGCTTAGAATCAGATATACCTCTTGCTATTTTTTCCTCCCTTTTTCTTTCCTTCCTTCACGTTCTTGTCTCCTAGTCCCTAAATTAAGATGAAAAATAGCTATTACAGTACTTCTGAGACTAGTGTTTAACTAAAATGTGAGATCTGATAGAGATCTCTGATGCATCTGAACACACAGCAGTGAGCTTGCACAGTGAAAAGAAAAGGTCTAATACTACATTTGTTTACATAGTTCACAGAAAAGCAAAGACTTGAAAGAATTTTCAATTGTGTAGTTTGGGTAATAGACAGTAGCTACAGCTCTGCCCCAATGAATTTTATTTCCAAGTGATCAGGTAGTTAATTTGTCTTCACATTATAGTTGGGCATAAAATACATGGTTATATGATGCACTAATATATGTGATCTAGAATATTCTATACAATCTTCATATATGCCAACACATAAACAAGAAGACCATGGCAGTCTGCACACTACAGCACTTGACCTGCACCATGCAAGTTGTGGTGGTGTGTCCAGTCTGCTGCTGAAGTTACAAACTCTGATGATCTGAAACCATATGTTTTAGGTGCTTGGTCAATACTGATATAAAGACTACTTCTAAAAACTGTTAGTTTGGTTTTTTTTTTACTCTTTCTCTGCCAAAAATTAGGAGCTTATTTACTAATTTTTGTAAGTTTGGGTTGAAGTTTTTGCATGAATTCTACTGTGTTGTAGTCTGATAGGTGAAGAGACCCTTCTTCTGTTACAGAAATTGTGCTTTGTGTCTGCTCACAAAACACTGTGAAATCATGCTTACAGTTTCGCTTGACTGAACAAATAAAAATAACTTTTCTAGTGGCTTGTTGTGGGCAAGTTTTTAAAGTTTTAAGCCTTTTGCACATTTTAAAAATGTCAGTGCAGTGCACAAATGTTCAACAGAGTTTTTTTTAATGTGGTATATACGCAAGTAGTATCACTGCCTTCCTCCTTCACCTTTTCTTCTGTGTATGGGTGAGAGGTTTAGACCACATTTGGAAAAAAGCAGTGGAGAGGACTGAATCTTTCAGTTCTCAGCATGATCCTTTCCACTTTTACATCTATAATGCAAAATTGTTCCCCACACTTCTGCTTGCCTTTGAGTGCCTGCAGGAGTCCTGGTGGCCTGACTTGCTCGGTTTGAGCAGTGGGGCGCGGCTCTGGCCATGGAGAGCAGAGCTGCTGCCCTGAGCCTGCCCCGCTGCTCCTGCAGCACCGGGCGAGGGCTTTGCCGTGCTGGGCAAACAGGAGAAGGAGCCTGCTCCACCCTCTGCTTTGTCCTGGCCTTGCTGTCCTTCACGTTTCCAGCTGTGTTAGTCTTGCATTTGACTGTGTAATATCTGCCTTGTTTAGAGCCTACATTTGATTAACTAGTTATTCACTATAAGGTGAGCTTTTAGAATATGTAATCTAGGACTCTTAGAAAGCCCCTGCTGTCCCTTGCTGCTGCACCATGCTGCCTCCTGAGTGCTGGCTGCATGAAGCCTCCAAGGAAATCTGTCAGGAGGTGGTTTGCCTGGGAAGAAGTGGGAGGCTATTTGCACTTGGCAGTGTCTCAGAAAAAGTTACTTCATCTCATCCTACACAAACAATTACAGGACAGTAAAGAAGTTACTAAGTAAGAGGGAAAACTCTCAGGAGGGCAGCATGTGCTAAACTTGTGTTACAGAACAGTTTCTTTACCAAAACTGAGCTTGTTATGGCCATGGTTGTGAATGTGCTTGCATTGTTTGGAGAGATAGAAATATAATTACAGATTGTTTTTTAAATTTCTTTACTTTTCAACAGAGTATTGAGAATTTGAAAAGTGGAATTGACTGATGCAGTGTTCTAAAAGGAACAGGAGCTGGTCTTTGTGTTGGCAGGAGGGAACTTCGAGAAATTGCATGTGGGTACTTTTCTATACACCAAACATATTAGTATGAATTGAATAATGAGTAATCTAATCAGATTTGTAGCCAAGCTTGTCTGTCATACTGTGATAATTACTAGCTACCCAGGGCCTTGATACCAAGCTGATCTCTCCCCACCTCCCAACTTGTTTTATTTTTTACAAGTGAGTTCTTTATAGGAAAGAAGCAGTGCTTAGGCAAGACACCGATCTTGGCTCAATCCAGTGACCAGAAATACTTCCCAGTGCAGGCACTGCCATATTCCATAAGCTATTTATTAACAGCTTCGAATGGTAACAACTTTGGCCTGAGTGAGGAGCAGTTCATCATGGTCATGGAGTACTGGCAATATCAGCAGGAGTAGTCTCTCCCCGTGGAAGCAATTATAGCCGTGTTCAAAACTACAAACCAGGATGATTCTCGGGAGTATTTCACAGGTGATAAGGACATGTAAGAGGAACAAGAGCAAGTAATTGTTTAAAATCCTCTCTTGTTGCATGAAAATTTTCTTTTTTTATAGGGAGGACAAAACAAACTTATTCCGGGTCTGAAAGTTAGAAAGTCATTAGACTTTCTAATGAAAGTCATTAGATATGGAATGCCATTTCCAGACTGATGGATTACCAGTTCTGCTTTCTTCCTGAGGAGCTTCCTTCTTCCTAAGGAGCTGCTTCAGCAAGGTGTTTTGGAGAAATCTTCAGTGATCTGTTGTCAAGTCTGCATATTTTTTTTATTTCACTCTGGAGAAGGGAAGATTGGACCAGATGATCTCCAGAGGTCTTTCCAAACTCAGCTGTTCTGTGAATCCCTGAAAATAAACTCTCTGTTCTGTATTACACTGAACAAGAAGGAGATGCTTTTTGCTGGGTTTTGAATGTTTTGCATGTGCAGTTCTAGGCTGTGTCCTAGGTCGGTCCAGTAGCTGGTGAATCTGTTGAAGCTGTGCTCAGACATTTGATGTGGACTGAGGGGCTCCAGCTGAAATGTTTTGGCTGGGAATTGCTGAGTTCCACCCATGGTGGAAGTAGCATTAGAAACCCAGACAGAGGTTGGCAAAATATAATACAAAGTAGTTTTACTCATCCTTGCAAGCAAACAATGCTAAAATGTTTGCACAGTGGTTACTGTGCTCCTGCCTGGTTTCTCAGATTGTCCCTTTTGTCTGCAGGACAGACTCAATAAAGCAGCACAGTCCAGACTCCCAATGCTGTATTTTCAAGCATAGGATCAGGGTTAAAGTTACCTTTATGTGCAATTCCAGTGGCTGGTCCAGAACTCATCTGGTGGTGGAGAGAATATGCAGGAGGAGGAGGGGGGGCTATCACTTCTGAGAAGTTATGGGGCAAGAAGGAAGCAAACATTTCCTTTCCTGGGTGTTTCACATATTGTACCAAACATCTTCAAGGTAGAATGAAATACAAGAACAGTGCAATTTCTTGGAGTATGTGAGTATATAAGTGTATATATATATACACACATGTACAAGTATGTCAGTTTTTAATATCATGCAAGTATTCTCATTCTCAGGACTCATCCAGTATCTGGATTTTTGCTTTACCAGAGGTAGTGTGTACCTCTCTTCCCATGCCTTTAGATTGTGGACTCCTCAGTGTGAATATGTGACTAAACCCTGTGACTTTCAGCTGGAGTCAGGGACACACAGCTGGTGTTGAACACTGGAAGAACAACTGGAAATTGAGGCAGTTACCTGTGGGGATGCTTGGACACTGGGCAATCTATAATCTCTCTTTTTCTCACAGTTTTGGTTTTGTTTTCCTGTGTAGAGTTTTTATCAAACAAAGCTGGTATCACCCAAGCAGTTTGCATGCTAAAGGGAACTGTACTGTTAAGTCTGAATAACATTGCTCTTGGCAGCACCTTTTGGCTTCCTGAGATGTGCTGTGGCTTTGATGAAGAGAACAGCACTCAGCCATCTCAAAAGGAAGGCAAAACACAATATTGAGGTGCATTAACTCTAGTGTTCATGACTAGGCTTTGCTGTTCCTTGAAGTGAACAGCAAAGTTCACTTCAAGCAGTGCAACTAGCTGACAATTCATAGGGCTTCTCCCTTGACTGATTGATTTTTAAGGTCAAAAAAGACAGGGAGAACAGACCGAATGAGCTTGCAAGAACAATTGCATTGAACTCCTGTGTACCAGAGGTCATGGGCTTTGTCCTAGCTGTTCTCTGCAGAATCCAAGAAATGTGTTATCTGCTGTCAGTCATTATAGAGCCTTCATTGATAAGGATGTCTTTAAAGAAATTATGTGGCACTGCATGTGACATTTCAGCAATAGTCACAAAGGGATGGCATGTCCTAAATACAGAAAGACAACAGGTAAAGCTTTTGATGACACTCAAAGCTCTCGTAAAACATTCCACTTCCAAAAGCTATTGAGTAACTCCTAGCATAGAGACAAGAGATCCATTGAAGAAGAGGAAGAGCAAAACATGCTAAAAGCTGAGAACTGTTGCTTCTATTTGTTTGTGGTTTTTTCCTAACACTTGTGGATCATCAGGGTGTGATTGCTGCTGTCGGAAGCATATTGGTCAGTGCTGTTCAATTGTAGGTGCTTTTTACAAGTCTGTATTTGCCAAGGGATGGCCAGAGATGACAGGGAAGCAAGGAAAGGCATGGCAAAGTTGAACTGCACTTGTCAGCTTTGTGAATGATATATTTAAGATAAGCCACCAAAAATAGTAGATTTGTCATGCCTCTGTGTAAATCTCCAAGAGACTGAAGAAACAATTCTGAACTAAAATGTAAAATGTATTCTCCCTTACGGACTTCAGCACCAAGCCCAATTAGTTTTTAAATGGGGGGGGGTGGGGGGTGGGTTAGCCCTCCAGGGAAGCCGTAAATATGTCCATAGTGAGCAGTAGTGGGTTAAATATTCCCAATTGCCCTACTACATGAATCCAGTAAAGAAAACAATAGACAGTTGTCTCCCTAGTAAAAATACTAGAGGGTGTTTTCTAGCAATCTAAGTGATGCTGCACAATTTATTCTTTAATATCTAGTTTATGAAAATTTAGTGTCTCAGTGGTTGAAACTGGCCACTTCTGTTCTTTGAGTCATGGCTGGTGTAGACATTTTAAGTGTCTCTTGACAATTTCTTATGAAATAATGGAATGGTTTGAGTTGGAAAGAATCTTAAAGATCATTTGTTCCAACTCCTTTGCTGAGATCAGGTACATGTTTCACCAGACCAGATTACAAATGCTATCCAGCACTTGGCCTTGAACAGTTTCAGAGATGGGTTGTCCACAACTTCTTTGGGCAACCTGATGCAGTGCTTCACTGCCCTCTGAGTAACACTGCCCTCTTCTTGACATCCAATCTAAATTTCTCCTTTTTTAGCTTAAAACTGTTCCTCCTTGTCCTATTGCTGTCCAGGTGAAAACTTGCTCTCCCTCTTCTAAATAAAACCCCTTTAGGTACTGGAAAGCTGCTACTCAGCAGCTTTCTGTTCTCCAAGCTCAACAACCCCAGCTTTCTCAGCCTGCCCTCAGAGGAGAAGTGCTCCAGCCCTTTCATCATCTTCATGGTAAAAGGCACTGCTCTGGATTCAACCCACCAGGTCCATGTCCTTCCTGTGCTGGGAGCCCAGCTCTGGATGCTCCAGGTGGGTCTCAGCAGAGCAGAGCAGAGGGGCAGAATCCCCTCCCTGCCCTGCTGCCCACGGGGCTCTGGATGCAGCCCAGGACATGTTTGTCTCTCTGGGCTGTGAGTGCCATGGCCGGGGCATGTGCAGCCTCTCACCCACAGCACCCCCGAGCCCTTCTGGGCAGGGCTGCTCTGGGTCTGTTCATGCCCAGCCTGGGCTGAGACCAGGGGTTGTTCCTACCCAGGTGCAGCACCAGCACTTGGCCTTGTTAAACCTCATGAGATTCTCATGGGTTACTTCTCGAGCTTGTCCAGGTCCCTCTGGATGGCATTCCATCCTTCAGGTCTCCTGCCCTGTTCTGTAGTGGACCAGCTTTCTCTGTGCTTTCTTTTGTTTTTGATAGATCAGCAGAAGCTGGCTGTTGCCTTTCCCATCTCTTGCAGGTTTCCCTTCCCAGCTGTGCCCTTCCTAACTCCCTCTGCGCCTTTTTCCTCTGCTCCTCCCTGGCAACCTGTCCTTGCTAAAACCTTCTGTAGTGGCTTTTGAAGTTTGATGCCACTCAGAAGTTATTTCTTCAGCCAAGCTTGCCTCCTGCCTTACCTCCTTGTTTCTTCGCACTCTGTTCATATGCTTTAGAGAATTTGCTTTTCAAGTTCAGCCCTTTCTGCTGAGTCTCTTGGCATTTAAGGTAATTGAGTTCTTCCAGGCTACCACTTACCAATTTCCTGAACAAGCCAAGACAGTTGCACTGAAATCCAAGATCTTTATTCTGCTTTTTGCCTTCATTGCTTTCCTGAGTATTTCCAATTCTTATTTCTCCTCATAGTCACTCAGTCTAAGGATGTCATCAGCCTTTATGTCCTATCCATTTCTTCCTTAATTCATACAACATCCAGCAGTACAACTTCATTACTTAAAGGAGTACCTGCAGAAAAAAATACGTCTCTGATGCTCTCAGAATTTCCTGCACTCTGCTGTTCTGCTCTGCCAGGAAATGTCTCAAAATTCCCCCATGAAAACATGTAATTATGAAGTTTCTTCCAGTTGTTTAAAGGCTTCATCCAATTTCTCTTCTTGACTGGGCAGTCTATAGTATGTGCACACCATGTTAACCCCCTGTTTGCTACCCCCATCATGTTGATCCATGAGCCTTCATCCTTGACTTCTTGGATATGCTGGGTTGAAAGAGTGGGAAAACAGTGTACAATATTTTAAGAAAATTTTAGATACTAAGTAAACTGGTGAGAAAATATGTTTGCACACAAGAGGAGTATCATCTTTTGCTCCCTGAATGACTTTGGATGAGTAATTTCCCCTCTTTGCTTTTCCAGATCTCAGACTGTGAAGTCTCTGTGCTACAGACCTACCATAACAGAGACAGATGATGTGCAAGCACTGCCACCTTCCAAAGATTGCAAGCATCATTGCATTTATGTTCCTAAATGTAACTTGCATCCTCTCTTAATGGAGGCTGAAGTTTGGTAATACAGAGAACCTGCAAGAATACTTTCCAGTGAAAATGTAGGAGAGGAATGTCCCCATGCACAAAAGAAAGATTTGGAAGGAAACGTCATTGCCAAAAGCATGTTTGTACAGGATTCCCTCATTACCAGGAATATAGTGATTTTGGGCATGACAGTGGAAAAGATCATACTCTAATTTGCTCTCCTAAGCGTAAGGATTTTGAATTTCTGTGAGTTACACAAGTAAGCTGTCTGAGACAACAGTGCAGGATTAAGGCAAAAGGAAATGTAGATGAGTACATGATGGAAATTAATATTTAATTGACCTGTTCAAAGTACTTATACATATGGAAAGACAAAATATTTGCTGTATTTTTTGTTCAGGAGGAATCTTTACATACTTTTGAACAGCTGACCTCTGCTTCATTTCATGTCAACCAAATTAAGCCCTATTTCCTTTTTGTATTATGCTGTAGGGCTTCCTTGTTTGAGTTACAAAATATGGAAATTCTCAGAGCACTGTGCAGTTTTCTCATTACCGTCCACATAGGAATACCTATTTTTAGGCTCAGATATGTGCACAAAGACTTTAATGAGGAAAAAATATATTTCTGACCTATCCTACTTGCAGTGTTCAGGTGTTTCTAACTGTGGTGTTCACACACACACATACACACTTCTCTGTGTTTTTCATTACCAGTAGCTAAAAGCTACCTGATGACAGATACTTCTGTTGACAAAAAACCTTAGTTTTCTGCTGTGAGGATTGTGCTCCCTTTTGTGACTAAAGTAGTTTTAAGAAGTATTTTAAACCAATATGTGCCTACTGGCAGTGCTGGGGTCAAGTTTTCTTCAACTTCAGGTTGCTCGTGTCTGCAGATCAGAAGATAAAAGAGAAATGGTTTAATTAGTCTTAATACTGTTTTGAGCCTACTGCTCTAATCAGTTGATCAGGTTTACACAGGCACTTAATCTGGCATAAAACCCTACAAAAATAAAATGGACTTTAATGGACAAAGGGGAGGGTTGGCAAAATCCATCCCTTCCTAATATCAGTAGCTGTGCCTTGCTTTAAACAAGACTAGATTTACTTTGATTTCTAGATTAGTGCAGGTTACACTGAGCAGAACATTTAATGCATCTCATTGATTTTCCCTGTAATACTGTTGATACACAGGTCACTGCTCTAATAATTTGTTTTACCATTAGAATTCTGTATGCAGATCTAGTCCCCAAGGATATCAATGTGTAACCAGATACTGCGTGATCTAATCAGGTACTGCAAGAAATATATTATCACTTCAACACCTAGCAGTAGAAAGCTTCATCAAAATGGAAAAGTTATTTAATATTTAAAGCAAAAGGCAGTTCAAAGAGACAACCATGAGAAGCAGGTGTGTACAAAATTTAAAGACATTTCTCACAGTAAACAAAGCCAAATCCAAGCCAGAGTCTAAGATGATTTGTCATGACTTCATTTATTGTTAAAGAAGAAAATGTTATAGCTGCTGCTTCAGTTTATAGGGTTTACTCCAGTTCAGGTAAAGTAGCATCGCTCAGAAATGACTGATTAGCAGAATTTCATAAATGTGATACTTACTTGCTACAGCATGCGTGCTTTGGAAAGCAATTTTGAAAAGCACCTGCAAAAGCATTGGTGACGAAGAAGACCAGTGCTCTGAACTCATTTTGATGTAGGATTTGGATCTCTGAGTGCCTAGTACTGCAGTCCATTTCCAGAATACAAGCGTTGCTGACCTTGAAGGAGTTTTGCAAGCAGTGTGTCTCAGGCTGAGCATCAGACCTGCTTGCTGCTGTGAGTCTGACCAGAACTGTCTACAGCTGGAATAGCAGGACTGTGGCTCTGCCAGCAGCTGGACAGTTCTTCTGTTTAAACTGCCAGGTGCAAACACAAGGTGTTCAGCAGGGTAATGGTTGACAAAGGTGATAAGCATCTCCTAGGGTCAGCTCATCTCTCCATAAAACTGCTTTCATGTCAGTGTCTGAATGCTGAGCATTGTTAATCGTGGCTTTTCTTTTGAGGTTATGGAGTTTTACAAATGGACATACCTTGAGACAGAGAATTTGGTATAGCAAAGTGCATAGAATATGTATAGAATAGAATACGTATTTGTATTCAACTTTATGTTGTAGAAAATGGTAATTCCTATATATAGGCATGTTAAGTTTTATGTCCCATTCCTGTGAAGAGCAGGCAGCAGAGTTTCTGAATTTTTCAGTGGAATGCAATGGTATTCTTGGCTCTATCTCTTGTACTTATTTAGCAAAGGAAAGTACAGAATTTTAGAAATAAATTTAAGAAGAAAAGCAGCATTCAATAACCTTGTGGAGACTTGAAATTAAGGTAGAAAGGTTATGTTCCTTGACATTTTTCCAACTCCTACTTTATCTGGCTATAAAGGTGTATGTGGAAGGGTGTTGGGTTTTTTTGGTTTTTTCCTATGATTCTACAAACTAGACAATACATGATTCAGTGTGCAGGGCCAAACTCTCCTCCTTGGCTCAAGGGATTTATTGTGTGACTAGCTTTGCTATCAGAATTGCTTTGATGTTCAGAGACTACTGGGTTCATTGAGCCAAAAGGCATAAGTAAGAGGTGAGCATCCAGACAAGCAGTGAAACCGTCTTTCTTTAAATTTTCTACAACATGTTGTTGGGGCAAATGCTGCCAGACAAATGTACTATTGTTGAGGGAAAGGGCCGGGGAGGTGGTGGTGGATGTTGGTACTAGTCAGAAAATTATTTTCATTTAGAAAAACCCTCTAAAAGCTTTTAATATATTTTTAATATTTTTTCTCTCTTGTGTTTTTAGGGTCTCATGACTCTTTTAGCTTCTATATTGATGAAGCCTCTCCAGTTGGGCCTGAACAGCCGGAGACGGTCCAGAATTTTGTGTCAGTTTTTGGGACTGTGGCTAAAAAGCTGATGAGGAAGTGGCTGGCTACACAGACCATGAACTTCACCAGCCAGCTGGGGGCAGGTATACGGTATTTTGATCTCAGAATTTCCACCAAACCCAGAGACCCAGATAATGAACTCTACTTCGCTCATGGTTTATTCAGTGCCAAAGTCAAGGAAGGTCTGGAAGAGATCAATGCGTTTCTCACTGAGCACCCAAAAGAAGTGGTCTTCTTGGACTTCAATCATTTCTACGGAATGCAGAAATGCCATCATGAAAAGCTTGTCCAGATGCTCAAAGACACATATGGAAACAAAATGTGTCCTGCTATATTTGCCCATGAAGTCAGCCTCCAGTACCTGTGGGAAAAGGAGCACCAAGTGCTCGTGTTCTACCACAGTCCAGTGGCTGTCGAGGTAGCCTTTCTGTGGCCGGGCCAGATGATGCCAGCTCCCTGGGCAAATACAACAGATACGGAAAAGTTGATTCAGTTCCTGCAGGCATCAATCACTGAAAGAAGAAAGAAAGGCTCCTTTTTCATATCTCAAGTAGTGCTGACACCAAAGGCTAGTACGGTGGTGAAAGGGGTTGCAAGTGGTCTCAGAGAAACGATCACAGAAAGGTGAGTTTTTGGCTGGTAAGGTGTGCTGACTGTGCTGAATGTGTGTTGGTAGTGCTGTTTTTCCAATTCTTTTTAAAGAGACCCTAGCAGATGCATTTCTTCTGTGCTACTGTGGGCTAGTCAAAACTTGGCATAATGCTAAAATATTTAAAGAGAAACACATTGATGGACAAGCTTTTGCAACTTGAAAGAAAATCTGCCACAGAAGCATAATGAGATATTAGGGGATTGGCGTAATTTTATCTTTTTTTCTGAATGCAGGTTTTGCTAATTTGCTTTGTTTTCCAAATGTGGTTTCTTACCATAAGCTCTGAATGTCGTGTCTAAGATTTCCTTACTGGAAAATCTTATCTGTATGATCTAGACAAATCTATAGGTATATCTAGATAATTTAAGTTTTTATTTGTGCATCAGGCTTCAGATACTGGATTAAAAAAAAAAACAAAACTGTCCTGGCTCATCAGCAAAGCCTGATGCTGCAGAATTTGCCTTTACACACCTCAAAGATGCATGGTTTCTCTGTCTCTATACCATCACACATTGTATCAAAGACAGCAGGACACCATTAGAGAGAATTTGACTCCTTAAAGTCTTTGTTCGTTTATCATACAGGAAACAGACGGCAGACCATCGTATAGGTTCTGTACATGGAATGGTTTGTTGACAGGCCATTAGTTGTTATATTACAAAGAAAGCCACCTGTGCAAGACATGCATTATTTATACCATTCTGACTTTGATAAATCACAGCCAGTTTTGAGCTTAAAGGCATATATATTTGACTATGTTCTTGACAACTTAGTAGGAAAACTGAAATTTAATGCCAAGACACAAGAGCTATTTTCTTTTCCTCCTTAAAAATAAAGAAGGGTTGCAGAGTGTAAAAAAAATTTCAATTGGGGTCAGTGGCCTGCTAATGTTTTGCTCTGCATGGATGTGCCTGTGACAGGAAAGTCTGTTGGGAGCATATCCCCTTCTATGAAATGAGAGATGCAGTGTCTGCAAAGAAAACATGCCTCATATTTGAGAAAGGTTGAGCTGTTTTTACGGCAGCTTTCCAAAGCAGCTCTTAACTTAAAAGATAGGTAAAAACTTTACCTGACATGGTAAAACACCAACATGGAAGGTTTTATGAGCAGTGGAATGTGATTTAGAAGTGCTTGTGTGACTGCACTTGCAGCTGTTGGTATATCCTTCATCTGTGTTTTATGGGCTCCATTGGCCTGGGGAGTCTCCCTCTCTCCTGAGTTTGAAGAGCACTTTTCTATACTAAAACACTGCTTTGTTGATGGATTTTACTGATAAACACCTTGCTGTTAAGGGATTTTTTCCCTCTGGTAAATGTCTTTCTGGGTGTTCTTTAGAACATGAAGTAGCACAATCCCTACTAACTAGTTTCCTAACTACTACTACAAGTAGTGGTAGTTAGGAAACTACTTGTAGTAGGAAACTACTTGTAGTACTACTACAAGTTTCCTAACTTGTAGTAGTACTACAAGTTAGGAAACTAACATGTTGTTTCTCAAGTTTGTTGTATCAATAAAATAGCCATCAGACCCCATTTTCTTCATCTTTGGCTTATAATGAGCTTTTTAGAAACTGTTTGTAAAGCAAAGACTTGAACTAGATGCTGAATATGTTTGACTGAGTTTTGAATGTCCAGAGCCATTGAACTCTTAGTATGCCTTTCCCAACAGCAAATCTTGAAATTGTAACTACCTTCAAAAGTCAATAAATAATTGGGCTGAAAAACCTGGAAATGTTGTTTTGCCAGATTTCAACTGAGATTTTTTCACATGATCCCCAAATGTGTAGTCACGTTTCTACTTAAAAACTTGTTTTCTTTTTAGCATAATTCTTCTAGACATTATGACACAAATGAACCTTCACAATAATCTCCAAGGCCAATATTTAGTCTTCCAAGTAAGGCATCTCATTTTGAATTTTTATTTTTAATACAAAAGTAGACTGTAGGAAGAAACAGGCTTGGAATATATGATAATGTTGATAGAAATGGATCCTGTATTTTGAGTTAACTGCTCTAAAAGTAAACATCAAATATATTCAGAACTGCTCCTCATTTTATGATGATTCTGCTAAAAATGAATAGGCAAGCAATTAAAAGATAAAGTACAATTTACACAGTAGAATTTGCACAGTTGCCTTCAATTCACTGCCTTAATATTTCAGTGGCTTAAAAATATGTAATCCATACAAAAGGTAGAAAGATGTACGTTTCAGCTGTGCTGTGTTTGCCACTTTGAACCATCACTCAGTAAAAATATTATTCTGTCCTTTTCAAAATAAATACCCAGATCGAATCCCATCTTTGTGTCCATAGACACAAAGATAACATATGTGCTTTTGTTGCCAGTTACTGCATAGCCTTGTACATTATACTGTTTTCTACTTATTAAGAAATGCTGGTGAAGAGCCTTACATTAAGAATGCAGTTATCTTGATTTTGGAAGCAGTTTTGTAACCATACTTGGATAGGGTTCTTCCCTCCCACTGAATTTTAAAAGTTTTGAATACAAATAATAAGGTTCAAATTTTCAAATAACTCTGGTGTGGGGGTTTGTTGTTTGGTTTGGGGTTTTTTTTCCTATATTAAGTATTACATTTAAGAAATATTCCTTTTGCATTTTGAATAAAACATAGTAATTTCTTTTGTTTTGTTTCTCTACCTGCACAGTGGTCTTTTCCATATTGACTTAGTTTTGAAAATAGGGCAAAGTTTAGATCCTCTCAGATGCAATTAAACATACCAGGTTTTGATCTCTGAAGTTGTTTTCTAATAATGAAATTGTTTCTGATTTGAAGAGCAGTGGCTGCCTTAGAGGACAGCGTGGTTTCCTGCAGTCACAGCATCCGTTGGCCTAGGAAATGTATGAGCAGACTCTGTGCAGCAATCCCATCCGGACTCCATTCTGCTGTTTTGCAGCTTTCTTTGGGAAAGAGCGCAGTGAAACATTCCTCTGTAGCCAAGATGGTTGGTTTAATGGCTTTTCATCATGATTGCCTGTGGTGGTGGAGGTTCACACACACCACTGCAGTAGAGCAGCCTTCCAAGGCAATATATTTCAGAAGGAGAAAGGATGTTATTCCTTAACCTGTTCCCTAGAGCCCAGATACGCAAGCTGTGAGGCCCAAAATAGCCTCAATTAAAAAAAAAAAAAAAAAACAACCAAAATAGCAGAACATTTTCAGGCTCCTAAGCCTCAATTCAGGGAAGTTATACCAGGAATTTTCTACTGATAATGTTTGCTCACAGGCTTTGCTATCATAACGGGTAGTGTTCTGTGGTACAGTAATTAGAAAGAAGGAGAAATTAAAAGTTATGAAGCTTTCTGTCCTGCACAAATGTGTGAGGGCAAAGACATTTCTTGTAAGGTCTTCCTAGGACCACAGTTCAGCATAACAAAACTTGGTAACACAGATTTCACCTTCACTACTTGAATGAGGAGAATCGCTGGCATGTGTGCACATTATGTTTCTTGGATTTGATGAAAAATTTTGAGGACTCTCAATGTGTTTCCAGGCTTACCATTCTGTCACACACGCAGTTTAGATGCCAAGAAATGCTCTTTGATTAGCAAACAATATATGCCAAATGAATTACATTTGCTGTGCTCATTGAATTAACTTCGCAGTGAGGCAGCTGCCTTCAGTGTATCTGAAAGGTGGTTGTGAGACACCCTTTTGATTAGTGTAGAGCTGTTCCTAATAATCTAGTTTGCTTTCTGATTTGCAGTGAAATTACTAATTTTATCTATGACACTTGAGACAAGCATGATACTCTGTTGTCTCTCTCATTTATTAATGTAGCAGAAGAATAGATCTCCTTCAGAGGATGCAGAAATCCTGTGGTACTTGTAAAGCTTTCAAAAAATAGAAAGTAAACACATACCCTGCCAATTGTCACTTGATTTCCAAATTAATCTCTAAAGATAATGTTCCCTGTGGCTCACATATGACTAAATCCTTGCCTACCATGCTAAAGCTTCCTCCTTAGCAACCAAACCAAATTTAAAGAAAAAAAATATCCTGCACATGAGAATGAACCTTTTGAAGTGGAGGCAAAGCATCCAATTCACACTATTAACAGAAGGGGTGGTAAGTAGGCCACAGAAACTGTCAGGAGAAAATCCATCTCTGGGTACAGTCATGAACTAAGCAGAGTCAGATTTAGCTAGAGTATGGATATTAGATGATTATTGTATGGGTAATGATTCCTGAAGTTGCAAGAAGTAGGTTTTTTGAGTCAGTTTGAGTCAGTTTGATTTTTTGAGTCAGTTACTGATGGTGCCACACCTCCGTCAGCTGAATTTTTGAGTTTCTGTGTGACAGAAAGAGTGGGAATTGATCATATTTTAATCCACACTTCATACTGACTGATGCCATTCTTAAACTATTTTATATGAAAAAGAAAAACAACAGAAATGGCAACTGTGGCCACTGTGTTTTCCTAATTTTCTGCATCCTTCCTGACTGTAACCTTGATGTCTGTCTCCGTTATAGGCTGCAGGGGAGCAGCAGACTCCAGTGAGCTGATTCCAGTTTTAGGACTCGAGAAGCTGATGTGTCAGCTCTTTAGCTGCTTAGAGATGAGGGGAGACTCAGTCCCTCCCTAATGTGTGTGGTACAAGCACACCTGACCACACCATGTTTGCCTTGGGACGCAGCTATCTTTTCCTTTCTTTTCTTTTATTTTTTTGGTTATGATTTCCTGACCACAGAAGGCACAAAATGCCATTCTGGTATATTAGTAGGCTATTCAAAAGAACTCTGGGCAATCCAGACAAATCCTTAGTATTACTATTCTTCCTCAAACTATCCTTAATTACTTTTCCAGTCTTTCTACACAACAGGCAATCTCTGTGTTCGCACACAGAACAGCACAGGGAGGTTTCACTGTAAGAATCTATCTACCACATCCACAGGCCTGCACAATGAAACCCCCAATGGGCTGTGCATGTGTAGTGGCATTTCATCATCAGACCATCTGTCTGCATGAGAATTTTAGTATAGCATTCCCACAGGAAGGGCTGTGTTGTTGTGTCTGATGGCTCTGGTCATGAACTTGGAACAGTATTAAATTGCCACAAAATACAGGAGCACAGAATTTTAATAACTTTGCTAAAGTATTTATCTACATACCAGTAGTAGCCTGTGGGATTTGGTGGAAGAAGAAGATTGGTGTGGTGATCACCACAGTGATCTCTGTGATCAGTGGCTTGGCTTTTGGGTGTTTGTTTGGGGTAGCTGCCCTGGTGTTTTCTTGTGGCAGGTATGGGTTTCTCACAGTTTTCCCCTCTGCTTGGTGTGCTTGTGAGTTTTATCATGTTGGGCATCAAAACACTTGCTTACAGTTACTGTGTGTGCTGTGTGACTACTTGTAAATATACTTTGTGTTTTCCTGTTGTCGCACTCTGGGCACAGTGTGACCCTGCACATACAGACAGCAGCAAGTGCTTTTCATCACAAAAAAGGAAATGTTCATTCTCTCAGCTTCACTGCTGTAAGCTGTCTCTAACATCTACTTGTCTCAAAGATTTCACACTTCAATCTTTCTGGCTGCTATAGTGAAATTGCAAATGTCTCATTAAGTCGCTTGGGTTTTCTTTGATCTTTCTGCATTACTCAGATCACTAAGGAAACTCAAAAGCTAATAGATGCTAACAAGCACTGACCCCAGGGAAAATGCATTTGTTAATGTTGGGCCTGGGTCTGTGTAGCTTCTTCTACCTCATTGTGAAGGAAATGGTTCCTTGATGGGTTGATCCTTCTGCTCTTCATTTACAAGGTATAAAATGGGTACAGCAACTTACACAAACAAGCTTTTCCAGATGTATTCACAAGGTAGTATTCAAGTTAGTAATAATTTTCTGTAGGGCAAAGATGTTTCACACAAACACAAACAAATACAAACTGAGTAGATATGGCAACATCCATGTCTCTGTGTTGTGTCAGTTCTCGCATGCTTGCAAACCACTGCTGCAAACCATGCTAGTCTACTTACAGGACTGTATAAGTAGATCTATATGCACATCCTTGTCAAAGTTTAAGCAGGGAACTGGACAGTTCTGCACAAACTAGCATGCTCATTATATGTTTTGAAGTTTGAATTTTTAACCTTCTGTAGCTGGTCCATGGTCCTAGAGGGATAGGATGTGAATAGAAATGTCAAAACAAAATCCTGTCAGTTTGTAAAACCGTGTTGAACATGCTGTATCATTTCTGATGGGTTTGAGCAATTTTCAGCAGCCTCTAAAACCTTAAAGGGCTTTCAAATGCAATCTGGAGAGAATGCATCCACACTGTCCCTGGAGAAGTCACCTGCATATCTCCAGCTTCTGCAGTGGGTATCTCCACTTGGCTGGTAGGAAAGATTTAAGACAGGAAGGGGTGTTAAAGGAGCCTAAGTGACAGAAACCCCTTAAATCCATTTTCAGGAGATACACCAAGCCTGCAATTAATTTAGTTAAATGCTTCTCTGTGCTTACAAACAAGTAGCCTTTGTGGGCTGAATGAGCAGTTGGCCGTGCAGACTACAGCCAGAGATGTGTTGGATAAAGCATGCAGAGGAAGCAGCAGGGATTCTGGCACATTGCTGCCACAATTGTACAAAGAGATCACTGCAACGGGGGCTGGAAATAGTGAAAGCAGGCAGGCCAAAGGTCTTGTTGATATACCACCTTTTGTATGATGCAGAATTTGCATGAGCTGTAAAAACGCCCATGCTTTTCTTCTGTTAAAGCACAGGTGATACACTTTTTCTCTAGGAATTTGGTAATGTCTGTGGGTTGCAATGCAATTTTTTTAAGAAGCTACTGTCACTGTGAAAGATGCTGGTTTCATGAATACAAATCCTTCAAATATCTAGGCTTCTTTTATTGATCTTTTCTTTACAACTTTACTTATAGGCAAATTTTTAATAATAATATTTTTCTCTGGGAATGGTTTTTGTTTGTTTTTTTTTTTTTTTTGAGGGGGAGAGGAGGCTAGGTCTAATGCACAAACTTGATGTAGTCAAAGATTATAATAAGAATTTGACTGTAATTTTAATGATATAATTGCATGTATTGTCCTGGGTTGTACAGTGCCCTAGAGAGCAAAGCCTGTTATATTAAAATGTCTTTCAGTATTTATTTCAGACACTAAGAAAAATAATAAAAGACATATCTATAAGATGCTGAATGATCATACAGTGGGATTTGACCTTTGGCAATATTTTAATACTGTAGCTGTTGATCTAAGGGTTTTTGTAGCTAAGCAACTGTCATCCAGAATGTATTATATCATAAAAGAGTATTAAGATATGAAGGAGACTAAGTAGTTAGAGTGAAATAGGAGCCATGGTGAGATGCAGGCACTTTCCTATTGAACATTCTTGTTTTCAGAGCTATAGCACAAAGGATGAACCTTACCATGATTTGTTCCGTGGTGGGGTATTGAAACCTGCGCCCTGCACTCTCAGTTCTGTGAGCAGGCACTGTTGTGTAGTAAATCAAGTATGAAATTAGATCTTGGGTAACGGACACATTAATTTTGGTGCTGGACAGCAAAGAGGGACTGCCATGGATCTTTATTCTCTTCTTACTTGGATTTAGAATCAAAGACTCAAAAAGCTTGGAAGAGATCTCCAAGATCATTGAGTCCAACCTTTGATCAAATACCATCATGCAAAGTAAACTGTACCACAAAGTGCCATGTCCAGTATTTTCCTGGACACTTCAAGAGATGGTGATTCCAGCACCTCCTTGGGCAGCCAGTTCCAATCCCTAACCATCGTTTTAGTGAAGATATTCTTCCTGATGTCCAAACTGAACCTCCTCTGGTGCACCTTGGGGCCATTTCCTCATGTCCTGTCGCTGGTTGCCTGATAGAGCAGGTCAACCCCACCATGTTGCAACCTGTACAGCCTTGTAGAGAGCAAAAAGCTGACTGCTGAGCCTCTTTTTCTGCAGGCAAAACAACCCCACTCACTCAGCCACCTCATCTGACTTGCTCTCCAGACCCTTTCTCAGCTCTGATGCCCTTCTCTGGACTCACTCCAGCACCTCCATATCTTTTTTGGAATGAGGGGCCCAAAGCTGGGCACAGGATTTGGGGTGCAGCCTCACCAGTGCTGAGTACAGGGGGACAATCCCTGCCCTGGCCCTGCTGGCCACACCATTGCTGATCCAGGCCAGGATGCCATTTGCCTTCTTGGCCACCTGGGCACACCCTGGCTCATGTTCAGCTGCTGTCACCAGCACTCCCAGGTCCCTTCCAGCCACTCTGTCCCAGCCTGTGACACTGCCTGGGGCTGTTGTGACCCAAGGGCAGGACCCAACACTTGTTGAAACTCACACCATTGGCTTTAGCCCATTGATGCAGCCTGTCCAGATCCCTCTACAGAGCCTTCCTGCCCTCCAGCACATCAACAGTGCAACCCAACTTATTTATGCACTCTGATGTCTGAAACTGGCTTCTTTGCTTTTCCAGTGAGACCTTTTCAAATTACAGCTCTGAGGCAAAGCTATAATCCCAAATGATTCCTGCAGGTATGGTAGTGTGTTGCTTGAATAATGGGAAAGTGGTCATTTTGTTCACTGCTGTTTCCCAAGGTTTGAGTGGATGTTGAAAAGAAACTTGCCTCCTTGTAAGCAGGCTTTTTTCTCAGAGCTAAGTTGATTACAATTTGTGTTGGATTTGCATGTTTTATCAGAGAAAAGCAACTACAGGCCCACCTCTCTGTTCCCTGCTTTTGGCTGAGGAAAATGCTGAAACAGTGAGGACTTGGCTCTTCTTAACTTTTCATTCTCTCTCAACTGACCTCCAGCTGTGTGGGTCTTGTGCCATCCACCCCGTGTCAGGAGGAGGATCTGCCTCTGCTAAAGGAGCACTGTTGTTGCATCCTTTCCTTAGCCCCTTTCTTCACCTCTCTCCTCCCACATGCTCTTTTTTACTTAGATTTGCTTTTTTCCTCTGAGCTATTGCAAGTAGTCACCCCACCAAGCTTCATTTCTACTTCAGCCGCATGTGAGGTGCTGGTTAGTGTTTGGGTAATTCGGGATGAAATATATACATGAAGCCAGAATGTTACCAGCCTTTAGAGATGGTAAAGATTTAGGAACAGATGTTTTGTACCCAGGGATGCTGTTTCAGGCTGTTGTAGGTGCCAGGCGGGTGGTCCTGAAGCTCACTGCTGAAATGTCATCAAGGTACTTGTGTGTTGTCCAAGACTGGTGCTGTGAAGAGTAGGAGCACGTGGCATGGAGATGTCTGTGCCCAGTTTAGTCCATCTGTTAAGCCTCCTTCTGCTAAAGGTAAAGGATAGGACTCAGCAAGGTCACTGCAGTGGCACTGCAAACAAGGGCAGTGCTTTGCCTCTTGCCCTGTTTTCACACAAGGCACAACGAGTTCTTCTGAGCCTGTTGCTAATTGCAGCTCAGAACATTTGGCTGATAATGACTGTCTTGCCTAGTGGCATTTGTTGCTGGCTTCCTCTCTCCATCAGACAGTGCTTCATTGCTGCTAGTGTCTGGCTGTGCTAGAACAGGAGAGATGTAAATCCAGCTGAATGGCTTTCTCTTGGTGGAAAGCACCCTCATTTGAGCTCTGCAGTCTGAGGAAAATTTGTGGAGGTATTAATCCATATGATGAACACCTGGTTTATTTGTTTTATTTTTTTCTTCTAAGCTATTTCTCATAAGAAATACAGGTGGACTGTTTGAAAAATACTTTTCAGCTCTAGAAGGACATTACTTTATCCTTAAATAACTGGAAGTATAAGTATCCAAAACAGAGCTACAAAGATGCTGAAGAGTCTAGAGGAGATACTGTATGAAGAGTGGCTGAGTTCACTTGGCCTATTCAGCCTGGAGGAGTCTCAGAGGAGTCCTCATAGCAGATTGGAGCTTTGTCATAAAGGGAAATGGAGAGGCAGGCACTGATCTCTTCTCTCTGTTCACCAGTGACAGGACCATGGGAATGGCATGAAGCTATGTCAGGGAGATTTAGGTTGGATATCAGGAAAAGGTTCTTCACCTGGAGGGTGGTCAGGCACTGGAACAGCTGCCCAGGGCAGTGGTCACAGCACCAAATGTGACAGAGTCCAAGAAGCATTTTTACAATGCTCTCAGGCACATGGTGTGACTCTTGGGGTTGTCTTGTGCGGGCCAGGAGTTGGATTTCGATGATCCTTGTGGGTTCCTTTCAAGTCAAGATATTCTATGATTCTATGAAATAATACATTGGATGGACAGGGTCAGTTACTGTAATTCCTTCTCAATAACTTTCTGGATTCCTATTTTGCTAACAGCCAGCACTGACCATACCAGCTGCACAGCTCTTCTGAGAACAGGGGGTGTATCTCTGGAGATAGAGATTCACATCTGCTTGTTGATGTGGTGTGTGTTTTCCTCCAGGCGATGAATTGTAAACTTGTGTTGTCTCTTAAATAGCATCTCTGTTGATGCACATCATGCCAGTGCCCTGGGTCACACTGGCAGAGGTTGTGCTGTCCAGCACAGCACAGATCTACCCCAGTCTGTGCTGAGGCAGAGGTGTGCAAGGTCTGTCTGTTGGTCTTTGATGCAAGACAGGTGCTTAGCCAAGACTGACCACCATCAGCCTCTGCTGTGAGAGGTTTACTGGAGGAAGAGGACTGCAGCATCTCTGTGATGAATGTGCAGCTTGGTCTGTATTCCACCAGACGAGTGTGAGCCACTGCAGGGACTCTCAGGCACCATGTGTGCTGAGGTGCCAGGTCTGCTTTTCCTTGTGCTGATGAAGCAGCATGACTCAATGCTATGATGACGGGGAAGGGAATGACTTCTCTTGGCAGTCTTTCTTCCTGGATATCTTGAGTGAATTGACATTAAAGCAGGGGAGGAAAACCACTATAAGAGGGAGATCAGATTTGTGTTCTTTTCAGGAACTTGGTAGTATGCAAGTGTATGGGACCTCATGAGATACATCCTAAAGTCCTGAGGGAATTGGTTGTTGGAGCTGCCAAGCTGCTGTTCATGGTGTTTGAAAATTCATGGCTGTCAGGTGAAGTCCCAGTTAACTGGAAAAAGGGAAATGTATACCTTTTTAAGAAGGGTAGAAGGGAGGACCCTGGGAACTCTGATCTGTCAGCTTCCCATCTGTGCCAGGGAAGATGATGAAAGAGTTCCTTGTGGAAGTTACACTCAGTCACAGGGAGGACAGAGAGGTGATTCAAGACAGCCATCACAGCTTCACTGAGGGCAAGTATTGCCTGGCCAACCTACTAGGCTTCTATGATGGACTGACCACAACAGTGGGCAGGGGATGTCATCTGTGCGGGCTTGTGTAAAACCTTTGACATGGTCCCCCACAACATCTTTCTCTCTAAATCAAAGATGGATTTGATGAGTAGACTTTAGTGAATGAGGAATGGCTTGGATTGAT
Source organism: Peucedramus taeniatus (assembly GCA_013400575.1). Classification (NCBI taxonomy): domain Eukaryota; kingdom Metazoa; phylum Chordata; class Aves; order Passeriformes; family Fringillidae; genus Peucedramus; species Peucedramus taeniatus. The sequence continues at coordinate 38,850 of WBNO01007834.1, forward strand.
AGCCAGAGTGTAGTGGTTAGCAGCTCAGAGTCCTCCTGACGGACATCAGTGACAAGTTGTGTCCCTCAGAAGACTTTAAAAGATCCATTTCAGCCTAAATGGTTTGGTTATTCCATGACCTCTTTGCTAAAGTGTTTCTCAACCAAGTACATCTCTTTTCTTCTCTCCATGGGGATTTTATTTTATTGCTGATGCATATTCTCTAGTCCCCTGGTAAATTTTTACAAGATATATAATGTATTTTTTAGTCTACCTTTTCCCTGTGGTTGGTAACCATGGTTCATTGCTGTGGAGTTCTCGTTAAATAAAATATGAGATCAATTCAAAAGTTATCAGTATTACTGGAAACATGAGACTTTTCACAATGTCTGCCTATTTTTAGTGCTGATCAGAACCAGTAAGAGTGCTCCAAGACACCAAGTAATTTTTTGTTTTTAAAGCTAATTTGAGATCACATCAGTGGTATATTGTTTAATATTTTATTTCCTTGTTAAGAGTTTGATCTACAGTTGTTAGTTTTTCAGAGGTGACATCAAGAGCATGTTTCTGTGAATTTTTTTAACCCAGAGATTACAAAGCCATTTGTTCTATTTCCCATCAATGCCACTTTTTATTGACAATTGCAGGTATTTTAAAGTCTACTCTTTTTTTTTTTTCTTTTCCCAGGAATATTCCTTTCAGTGTTTTTCCCGAGGGAAAAGTCTATTTTATCAAAATACTTTATGTCAAAACATTTCAGTTTTTACTCCTATTAATTCTGTCTTGTCTTTAGATTTATGTTACACTCTTATTTGCAATATTTAATGCTGTTTCTATATTCACAGCTTTTCATTTTTTAATTTAGAAATAGGTCTTGGACTTTATTTTGTGGAAAGACCAACATTTTTGTTTTGCTTTCTAAAATGAAACAAAATCACATTTTGAAATGCTGGAGTTTCACAGAACAGTTCTTGGTTTCAGAATCTTGGTTTCTCATCTATTTAGTACCACAGTGGATGTCTAGCACTGAAGCATCCAGCCTTTGCCTGGCCTTTGGTATCACAGTTGATCAAGTGACAGTCTTTATGTCCCATTCTCAATATCCATTTTAACTTTGCTCATGACTATTAGAGCCTACAGTTTTATCTGCTATCTGTAAGGGGAATATCACCAGCCAAGCAAAGCAGCAGTATTATTAACAGTATTAATTAACATGGTGTGCACAATCATAACCACTGTAGAAGGATGGAGTTCTTCAGAGAGACTCTATTGTTTAAGTAATATTGTGGCACGTTTCAGGGTCCTTTACTTTTTTGCAGGAGAAATAAGTCAGAATCTGTCCTTATTTTTCTCTGAGAAAGTTCAGCTGCTTTATTTTGGATAGAAATTAAATGACAGAACTGCCTTCTCTAAAATCTAAGATTATTTGAGCTCAAGGCAGACAGTATATTGGCAGATGTAGTCTAGAGGTAGTGATTCAGGACTAGGCAACGTGGAAGAGTCTGGCTCAGCTTTTTGACTGATCCGAATTTTGCAGTCTGTCATGTTATGCTGCCACTGATGTCATCTCAACTTTTCAAGACTTTTGGCTATAAGGTTGAATTAGAAGAAAAGATGAGTATTGTTGTTTGATTACAAAATATGCCAGTAATGAACATCAGGAAGCGTTGCTCAGAGGTCAGCAGAACTATCTAGCAGGATAAAAAATGCAGATACTATTTCCTCCAGTGCCTCCCCAAAGCCTTCTCTTCTCTAGGCAGAATAGCCCCAGCTGCCTCATACTGTATTCATTGAGGTGCTTTACTTCTCTGATTATCTTTGTGGCCTCCTCTGGATCCACTCCAACAGGTACATGTCTTTCCTGTGCTGAGGACCTGAGAGCTGGACAGAGTGCTCCAGATGAGGTCTCATGAGGGCAGAGGGGCATAATTACCTCCCTTGACCTGTTTGTCACACCTGGTATGACCTGGTGCAGCTGGTAAACAATGCATGATGCAGTTGGTAAAGTGTTAAGTAGTGTATTATCAACTGAAATAGAGTTTGGAAATCAGAAATTAAGTTGGACTTGTTAGAAGTACCAGACTGTAGAAATGGTAGCTTTCCTCAAAGACCCTGGTCATCTTTAATTTTGCCAGTAAGGACCTTGAATTCTCCTGTAAAGAATAAGAGAGTTTGCTGCTAACACAGTCTGTCATTGTAACTGAGGAAAGCTGAGGGGTAACATATAGCAAGACCTGGATGCCTGCAGATGAAGTGAGATGAAATTCAGTGGTAAAAAATGTAAGGTCATAATGATGGGAGCATGCTTTCATAAGGCAGGATCTCATCAGCTGGGACTGCCAGGCAAGGTATCTGCTGTAGTGTCACCCATGGTTGCCTAAATCTTAGCCCTCAGTGGAAACTGTGTAGAGGAAAGGGTGGTATCCTCGTGTTATGCACCTAGACATTTACAGCATGCACAGAAAGATGCTGGTACTACCATCTGAGCTATGATAGGATATCTTTTTGGATGTTCAATGCAATTTGGGTCATCTATGTTCTGGGTAGATAATACTGGCACAGCTGCAGAGAGGGATGACTAACTAGGATAAACAGGGAGAGAATTGCTGAAGATGTCGAGAAAGCTTGTCTTTTTTATCCTGGCACAGTGAATCCTGAGAGGCTCTGTGATTACCTACTCCCTGTAAATATCACAGGAATAAATACCAGTGAGAGAAAACAGTTTAGGCTAGGGGCCAGCATTCTTGCAAGAGCAACAGGTATACACTGACTAAATAAATTTAAGTTGGAGGTGAGAGAAGGGCTCCCTACAGTGAAGTTTTCCAGCTGGAAAAGTAGAAGTGAGAAAACTGACTGCTTTTAAGATGAACTTCATCAACTTTTGAAAGAGGAACAGAGATCACTAGTTAGCAATTTCCTCCCAGACACCATTCTTCAAGAGAATGTTGTGGCTGCTAACCTGCCTTACCAAAGGCTGCTATGCATGGTCTTGTCCATGGCACTTGCTTTGTCACTGGAGATGGGAGGACAGGACCTCACTGTGTTCTGCTCCCCGCTGGCCTGCTTGTGGGAGCCCTGGGAGAACTCTGGTCTTGGGACATGGGATGGGGGAACAGATGCTCTTGCAGTATTCATTCATGACCTCACTGATTATTGAGAAGTCAGAGAAGTCTCTGTTAGAGACACAGTTCCCACCTTGGCAGAAAGATAACCCGGTAAGCCTGTCTTCACCAGCTGTATCCAGGACAAACATTTCTCACTGTAAAAAGAGCAGTGACTATTTTGTAATATCTCCTGGGTACTGTATTTTGGATAATTATAATTGGCATAGTAAAGGGTTTATCATATGAATGCTTTGGGCTTGTTAATTCTAGGTTGTGAGGAAAGTTAAGTAGAAGGAATGAGGAATAGCTCTGGGAAGACTGCTCCTGGTAAATGATTCACAGCAATGCCCAGGATGCTATTTAGGAGGATAGTGCCTCTGGGATCCAGCTGATTAACAAAGATGGTTTAGCTGTGGGAGTCCAGAGCTAGAAGCCAGAAGATGTATAAATTATAATAAGCAGCTTGATCCTTCTCTGTGATGAGGTGAAGCAGTTTTTGTGGAGGAGTTAATAGGTGTGTGCCTGTGGTCCAGGCACCAGGCTGGGGTTTTGAGGCACCACAGCACTAGAGGTGGCCATGACAGCAGTGAAATAAGCATCCTTATTATATGTGCTGTGAATCCTTTTGGTGCATGCCTTGCAATGGGAAGGATAAAGCCAGCCTTGCAGATGAAGGCTAGGTGAAGAAAAAAAAAAGAGACATCAGGAAGCAGAAGAAGTGATGCCTCAGGTGAAGAGAGGTACAGCAGAGAGGAATTTGTGGACTAAATGAGATGTGCTGGGAAAACAGAATTGTGAATGTTGTTGATTCTATTTGTGAAATGGGGACAAACTTGAAGACTGGTTGTATATGAGAAAAATATGTAAGAAAACATTTACATGTGATATTTTCAACCTTAGTGTTTTAGAAATATTGAAGTGTTTTGACAGTTTTAAGAGACCAAAGAGTGAGAAAAGAATGTTTAATTGGCTATGCTGAACATGAACTACACATTTAATATATTTTTAATTAACTGAAAAACTGTGTGTTCCTATGTCATTTTGTTTCCACCATCTAATTTTCTGACTTGTTTTAATCACAACATCATTCAAATCAGAGCTGTAATTATGCCCAATTTCGGTTACTTGGATGTGCTGCCTGAAACCCTTACTATATTCTTTGCTTTTTGCTGTCCTAATAGCAGTAGGGATGAAAAACTACTATTTCCCTTCTTTGGAGGTAATTTTTCTCTTAAATTTTCCACTTCAACTTTGTTAGGTGGATTGCTTCATCATAATCTGTTTGCTAAATCTTTCATGAACAAAGCACATTTTCACCTTTATTCTAAACAGTAAGAAAGTATTAAACTTCTGGGAATACCATAAGATGCATCTCTTTACTGTAACTTTCCCTTATTTGAATATGGTTATTTTCCTTGATTTTTTCAACTTTGCCTTCCATATGAATTATTCTGCATATGTCTTTCTGAATGTAATGTACTGAATAAGGTACTATGGCAAACAGTCACCTGCAGATTTTTACTTTTTGGTTGTCTCTGTATTCAATAGCAAAGAATTAAAATATTGGTGAGATTCACTTTGATTTAAGGTATCTGCAGGAAGAAACAGTTTTGCAGGCTATACTATTAGTCTGAAAAAAAAATTCTTGTTTTATCTATTTACTTAAGTAATTTAGATTTGTTGTAGCAACGATGTCAGTGGAAACTGCAATGATGTGTGAAATTCTGTTACAAGTCATACAGCAAAGAAATAGTGCTGTCAGTCAGAAGTTTCTTAAATAAACCTTGCCCTCCACCTAAGTGCTCTGCTTTCTCTGCTAATGTTACATACATTTTTACTAACTTTTCCTGTTACTCCAAAGTGGGATTTTCATAATCACTCTGCTAATTCATCTGTGTTTCAAGGTTCTGGGCAGGGTTAAAGGCTTGTAAAAATCACCTCTTCTTTGATGTGGTAGATTCTCTTTCATTGTTCTCCACATTAAATTTCAGAGTATTTCCTCCATGCACTACCTTCTACTTCTTTTCCCCTCTAAATCTCTGTCTTCTTTCTTGAATCATTCAGATTTTACACTTTCAAGAATCTGAGTTTTGTAACAAGGAGTTAAGCCAGCAGCAGAAAGTGAAACTCTGAAATGAGGGGTTGCTGAACAGTTCTATACCTCGAGTACCCAAATAAGTTCCTCAGCAGGACAGGTCTTTGAAAGATCCCAGATAACACATGGTGGCAGCTCCTGGAGAAAACAAAACCCTTGGCTGGGTCTGGTGGAGGAAACCTTGGCTGTGAATGGTCTGGTAATGGCTACAACATACATCTGTGTCAAAGGAGTTCCAGCTCTGCTGTCAGATTCTGACACCTGATTTGGCTTTAATACAGGGTTTCAAGTGTAATAAATAAATCATAACTCTTTTTTTTAAGTGCTAGAAGATGGGGGAGGAAAAAAACCCCAAACCTGGAGTTTCCTTTGATTGGTGACAGATATTTTCTTCTGTAAAGCAGAGGTTTTCTGTTTCACAGACAGTGGAATAAGTTCCAATTCCAGTTTCCAAATTCCATGCATATTGTCATTTATGTGAATTTTTCAATGTTTCTTGAACACTCAGATTTCTATGTGGAACTGGGAACAGGACCAACTGTCTCACGCAGACAAAATATGCCTCATCCAGGTACCTGTGTTAATGAGTGTTCAAGCTTTGTGTTTGTGCTACAAAAGGTTGAAAGGGCTAATGACTGAACACCACTCTGACCTCTCTGATCACCACTCTGTGATCTCCAAGAGATAACTGATTAACATAGAATCATTTGTGTTGTAGGAGACCTTTTAAAGGTCATCCTATGCCAGCCCCTGCCATGGGCAGGGACACCTTCGACTAGAACTGGTTGCTCAAAGCCCCGTCCAAGCTGGATTTGAAGGTTTCCAGATATGGGGCACCTGTGACTTCTCTGCCTCACCACCCTCATGGTAAAAAATTGCTTCCTAACATCTAATCTAAACCTACTCTTTTTCAGTTTGAAGCCATTCCTCATGTCTTGTTACTCCATGCCCTTGTGAAGAATCCCTCTTCACCTTTCCTGTAGGCCTCATTTAGGTACTGGAACATGCTCTGTGGTCTCCCTAAAGCCTTCTCTTCTTGCTGAACAATCCCAGTTCTCTCAGACTGTGTTCACAGGAAAGGTACACCAGCCTTCTGCTTCAGCCCACCATATTCATTGCCTCCTCTGGACTTACTCCAAGGTCCATTTCCTTCTTACTTTGGGGGCTCCAGATCTGGATGCAGCAGCCCAGGCGGGGTTTCACTGCAGTGGAGCTAAGGGGCAGAATCCCCTCCTCCGGCCTCCTGGCCACACTGCTCTGGGTGCAGCCCAGGTTGGCTTTCTGGGCTGCAAGTGCATGTTGCTGGGTCAAGTTGAGCTTCTCATCCACCAACACCCCCAAGTGCATCCCTGTAGGACTTCTCTCAATCCCATCAGCCCCCAGCCTGGGGGTTGCTCTGACCCATGTGCAGAAACTTGCATTTGACCTTGAAGTTCATGAGGTTTGCCCAGACCTGCCTCTCAAACCTGTCCAGGTCCCTGTGGATGCTATCCCTTCCATCCTGTGTGTTGATTGCCCCACACAGCTCAGTGTCATTAGCAAACTTGCTAAGGGAATCCTCAATCCAACTGTCCATGTGACCAGCAAAGGTGTTAAATAGCACCAGTCTCAATACCAACCCTTGGGAAACACCACTTGACACAGCTTTCCACCTGGACATTAAGCCACTGAACACAGCTCTTGAAGTGTGACTATCCAGCGAATTCCTTTTCCACCAAGTGATCTACCCACCAAATCTATGTCTCTTCAATTTAGAGGATTATTGTCTCTTCAATTTAAAGGATATCATGACCATGTCAAATGCTTTGCACAGCTCCAGGTTAGAGAAACAGTTGATGGGATTGTCTAATTTGATCTGCTGAATCACTGAGAAAAAAAACAGTCTTTGAACAGAGACATCCTCATAGCAAGTAGTACTTTTCCTTTAAATCCTTTGGCTATTGTGTATTTTCCATACAAGGGTAACCACATGTTTTACAAGCCTTTTTCAGTCGTAATGTAAAAACTAAACACCATGGTTTGTATGGCAGCAGCTCAGACTTTTACCTCTGTCTTTGCCACTTCAGTTCCCATACACCAAAAGAGTAGCCAAAATACTAGAGTTGTCTCCTAAAAGAGATCTCTTACTTCAGTGTCCACTGAGGCCTTTTCCTCCTGCCTGCATTCCTAATGCTATTAGTTAATGCTGTAGATACAATGCCTAAAAAGAGGGAATAAGGGGAAAATGGGATGTTGAAACCACCATTTGCAGCTATTAAATATCCCATTGCATTTTTGTACAAGATGTGGGTTTAACAAATGCAGCTGAAATACTTTTTGAAGGGAAGGCAGGACTATTCCTTTTGAGCTCATTTGTGCCTCCCTTTATAAATGAAACCCAGAAAGCCAACACGAGTTCAATCTGAGAAGAAAGACATCTGGCCCTTGGTGACTCTGCGCAGTATGCTGCTAAAATAATTACATTAAAAGGTGCATCTGACCCCAGCATGCTTGTCTGTGTTGTTTGAATAGATGCATTTCCAAATTGTATAAAGCAATTGAGAATGACTAAATTACAGACAAGTTTTTCAGAAGAATAAATTCAAGGTTGTTAGGTATTAATGTGAGTGGTTCTTGCAACATGGTAGCTCACATGCAGTAATGTCCACTTAAGATCCAGGGAAAAATTCCCACTTAATGTTGCCCTAATTTTATGGTTTGAGTCAATCTGACTTTGGTGGTGCCAATTTTATGACAATGCTACTGCTGTCTAAAGAGGATCCAAGAGGTGTGGAAGTGCATCTGAGGAGTTCCTTACCAGCCTTTTTGTGCTGAACTCATGTTCTGCTGAATTCTCTGCACTTCAGTTCATTTGTTCCTTGTTTGTCACATTTCAACAGTCAGTGAGGACTTCTTACAAACCAAAACTTGTCAATGAATCAGGGACATAGGAAGAGCAAAACCACTTGTTCTGTTTCTGTTAATTCAGACCATTTCCATGCGCTGTGTTAATTTTGTCTCTACAGCTCTATTAGCACAACTGAGAGAATTGTAAATTTTGGTCAGGGAGTGGAAACAAATGGCTAGCATATAAAAGAGAAGGACCTTTTAAAGTAGTTTTGCCACAGAGAAAATTATGGTAGAATGATGTAGTGTGGAATGGTACCTAAGGCTCATCCTTTTCGGGAAAACTTATTTACAGATGCAGAGTAGATCTTCAGCAGGAGCAGAGTGAGGGCATGGTGAGCACTCTGGAGCAGCAGGCCACAATGCCATTATTTCTGGGTACTCCAGAAATAGGTGAAGCTTCACTCCAGGTGAAGCAAATGAGGATGTAAAAGGATAGCTGTGTAGGGGTGCTCTGAATACACAGAAAGGTTGTGACATCTCTCTCACTGAAGGCTTGTAAATAGATTAAACTGAACCAGGAGTGGTCTGTATCACTGATCTTAGTGCAGTTGATCCTGTTCAAGGTGGGCTGGATGAACTTGAATGACTTTTCAAAGTTCTCTCCAGTCGTGATTTTCATGCTTCAGTGACACACAGGAAATCCACTGCTCCCACTGGAGCAATGAATTCTCAGCATCCTTGAAAAGCCAAGGCGAGCACATGCTGAATTATGGCTCTGGAATTCAGTGTTGTTGCAGACAGTGGTAAAATTGAATGGAGAGGGGGGAAATTAAGGAATATAGGGACTCTGAGTCAGGCTTGTGTAACCACAGCCTCCTGCAAAGGGGTGCTGGTTTTGTTCAGCCATAACACCTATTTGCAAAAGGCTGCAGGGAGCAAGGTGTGTGCTTCACTGGAGAGTGAAGAAATGCCACATGTCACTTTGCCCTGAGCATGGAGACCTGCTGCAGTTCTCACTGGTGTTACTGGGAACGGGCACGTAATGCTTGGCAGCATCGCACCTGTGAATGGGACCAATTTCTCGCTGTGGATTAGGTTGTACTGACTCCCTGCACTCCAGAAGAAAACATGTTCTCTGCCTTTAGTGATCAAAGTCTCATTAAATAGTGAATAGCCATTCTGTTTTGTGTTTGTGAAGTTGCTTTTCCTTCTCCTCTCCTGTGAAAGCTCTGCAGAGAGGAGCGGCTGTTCCGCCATGGGAGGTCCTGTCTTACAGCACTGTTGTCATTAGTCTTCTGTCACACTGTCAGGCTTTCATGACTCAGGCATTAAAAAAAACCAAATAACCGACCCTCTTTCTGAACTAAAATAGCCTAAGAATAGTTTTTTTTAAAAGCAAATCTTAATACAAATAATTAGGTCATATTTTCTTTCTGAAAGCTTTTAATGGGACTCATGATTTTACTGCTTGAACTGAAGCAACTTGAATGCTTAATTATTGTTTTTGAACAAAATTCAATGCCATTGAAGTCACTTGAGAGCTTTGATAGATTAAAAAAAAAAAGAATAAAGAGGTCTTGAATATTCAGTAACTTTAAAAAGGGCTATGTCTGTTTTGTAGTTGAGGTCAGTATTTCTCAGCAGATCTCTAATGCATCAGAAAATGGTTCCTGAAAGAGGATAAAAACTTAAAAATAAATATGTGCACATTTCTGCTTATATAAGCAAGCAAGCAGAACGGGGAAAATAGAGGTAATAAAATAAGTGTCAAAGCTGAGCCTAGATTTTACTGTGTTGTAAGTGAAAATTGCTGTAGCAATGCTATATGAGAAAGTACATGGCTCCTCAAAAAAAGGCTGAGAATGGTGATGTAGGACATGATTGCAGTAGTGGTGTAAACCATCCTGATACCCAGGTCATGTCCAAATTATGAGTACCTCTGACTAACCTTGTGAGTTGCCACCTGAGATAAAAACTTACAAGAAATACAGCCACATCAAGTATCTGTGTGACTTTGCATTGTCCAGCATAGGTAGGTACCTACCACCCAGACCTCCTCTGCTCTCCCACTTCTCATGCAGATATTGGCAGGTGGAAATGCTGCTCCAGAAAGCTGCTGGGCATCATGGGTGGTGGATCTGTCTGCTTCTGTGGAGGTACAGTGGTGGTGGCTGGGGCTGGACCACAGCCCTTCCCATGAGGTCGTTTCACATCAGTCAGTCACGAGGCTTTACTCCCAGCATCCTGGCAGTGAGGGGCAGCTGTCTGGCACCTTCACATTTCCAGTTTGTGAAAAGAGATGAGATATTCTACACATTCCTTCAGGCCAGAAAATTTATCAAGATTACTGATTTCAATCCATGAGAATCAAGGTAACATGCCATTCATCTCCTTCCCTGCCAGTACTCAAGCCCCCCAGCCTTGTGTCTTTGCCCTCCCTACACTACTGGTTCCATTAACCCCTCTGCTTCCACCGAGGATGTGGAAAAATGAATTGACTTCAGATGCTGGTTTGTGGGGCGGTGCTGCACTGACAGGGTCAGATCTGTCCAACTCCAGCCCAGGTCAGAGGAGCTGCAGCAGGATGAAAACAGTGCCGCAGGAAATGAGGTAAAGAGGAGAGGACTCCTCTCTTTCTCCTGGCACAGCTCTTGAGGAGGAGCACACATACTCTCCTCCCTGGCTCTATGCAAAGACAGGCAGCACCTTCTGTGCATGTGGCTCTGCGTGCATGGTGGCTTTGGAACCCGTAGGGATTTGAAATGATTCCTTGTGAGAACTGGGATTGTGACCATAAGGGCTGGACTGTACCAGCTGTCGGAGGCACCCTAAAGATATCATCCATAGGAGAGGCAGGACCTGCCTAGCACAGAGGCAGGGATGCTCCCAGGGTTTGCAGGCTGAGACGCTTCTGTCTATATGCTCACGCGTAAAATCATTTCCTACCAACCCACCACGATGGATTGGGTTTATGTATCATGGTTTTGGTAGCGGGGGGTGCTACAGGGGTGGCTTCTGTGAGAAGTTTCTAGAAGCTTCCCCATGTCTGACAGAGAACCACATATGAATATCTGTGAAGACCACAGTATATACTGGGCTTTTGTGAGCTCAGTCATGTAGGTGGTTTGTTCGCCTGAGTAAAACCCTTGGTGAGAACAATCACTAGTTTGAGGCGCAATTTGGAAATTACAAGGCAGGGTGAACAAGGTTTGTACTGCTACCACAAAGGCACCCCGAGGAATATTAAAGCAGGCTTATTCTAATAATTATTGTGAGTGTTTGAGATAAACACTGAAACTGAGCAACATGTGGTTTTTGGAGTCATTGGTGTAATCCACTCTCAAGATGGCACATGGGGAAGAGATCATCTGTATGGCTTTTGTATTAAACAAAATAAACAGAGCTACAGAGCCTACATCAAATCTTTAAGGTCAGCGGAATCTTTTCTTCAGCTTTTTTTTAATAGGATTATGTTATTTGGCTTTGCTATGCAAATAAGCTTTTTGTTTGATAATGTGATTCATTTCTGACTTATTTTTAAATGCTCTCTAGTCTCATGAACAAAAGATTTCCGCGACTTTATCTAGCAATTTACGTATGAGCAGAGGGTCATGCAACTGTGTCCTGTGTGAAATATCAGTAAAACAAAAATAACCCGTTCAACTAACCAAGCCAACTGTGGATCAAATGGCAAGGCAGGCTGACCTTAGGATAAAGCACTAATCAAAAGGAGGCATGACTGTTTGGTGGAGTCTGACTTATAAAAACACATTAGGAAAAGGAAAATAGTCTTTTGGTCAATATGGGTAAGTGTATGGACAGCAAACTGTAGGGTGTGAAGAAAGAATGACATCAAAACAAGCAAAAGACACCAAAAGAAGTTAATTATGCCTCAAGGGGGAGGAAGATGGAAGGAAGCGGCGGAAGGAAGTCGTGGAAGGAAGGAAGTGGCGGAAGGAAGGAAGTGGCGGAAGGAAGGAAGGAAGTGGCGGAAGGAAGGAAGGAAGTGGCGGAAGGAAGGAAGTGGCGGAAGGAAGTGGCGGAAG